>JAXGGA010013520.1:0-34936 GCA_038373865.1 Uloborus plumipes
TACAAGTCGTATTAAGGTTTTTCATATTGCAGCAATTTGCCATCAAAAACGAAGATTCGGAAAAACACAGAGAATCAAAACAAAGTTCTAAAATGACTACATTCGGAATAAACTATTCACTTCACACAGCTTGTTAGTTACACAGCTCAAAATATTTGAAAGGTGAGATGTTTAATTTCTAACTAAAAATATTAATGCTGTGAAATATATGCGAATAAGTATAAGAAAACAGTGATCTGTTATTCAATTGAGATACCATCCCTTTAAAAATGGTGCAGCAGATTTGTTAACATTTTATTAGTATAAAATTAAATAGTTTTCGGAATTTGATGCATACACAATTTATACTTTTTTTTTTTTTTTTTTGGAATTAGTGAAGTGTCCCATAATTGTCCACCCATGTGGGTTGTTTTGTAAATTTTCACATACGTCATGACGTAATTTGTTAAATTTAACATTGTTGAATATAAAGCAGTGGGTAACCGCCCCTAAATGTACAAACGTACATTACCGTATTGAAATCCGCGTTGCACCCCGTGTTGAATATGTAGAAAAAGATGACTTATTTGTGTGCTGTAATTTTATGCAGCTGAAATTGAAAACTAGCTTTTTTTTTTGCAAGTATAAAACGTGCCGGTTTCCATTAAAAAAATTTTAATAATAAAAAAAGAATATTCACTTTTACTAGAATTAGAACTAGTAGTTACTCTATTTACGTCTCCCTTGAAATACATCTTGTAAAAGAGGTAAAAATGGTTTAAAAACCAAGTTATAATGATATAAATACGGATTAAGAATTATATTAGAAAGAAACTCACACATGATGCACTTTTTGCGCAAAATATTTAATTGACGATTTTAAGATTGATCTTTCAACCTTCCAAATAAGCGTCACGTACTTTTTTCCTTCTACTTTTAACACATTGGAATTGCCACGAGACCAGTATAGTCATTTACATGAATTTCTAACGGTACACAAAATCTGTAAAATTTGATGTGGACTCCAGACTCCTTTTTTTTGCGACGGTTAACAACTGATCATATCGTTTATGAGTTATCGTACATTAGTTTATGAGCTAGCTTTGAACCAGAATTATGGCAAAAAAGAACATTAAATTCAGACTTAAAATCACTAATTATTTCTGGGACCCCCCCCCCCCCTACACACACGCACACACACAAATTTTTGAGATGAGCCATTATTGCCTCGGTATGCACGCAATGTAATTCTGTGCAAAGTACTTTTATCTGTTCAAATCCAAAGCATAAAGAAATCAATTAAACTATTGCTGATACTCTTCTATTCGTTCGAAGTAAAATAAAAGAGCGGTAATACGTAGTACTAAATGAAACATTAGAAATATAACAAGCCACGACAACTGCCATCCCAACACGGTACATTTCTCGTCAGATATCAGGCTCTTGATGGAAATAAATGTTTAAATGAAAAGGAAGGAACGTCTCGTTACAGAATCTGTTAAATGGCCAGTCGTTCCAGATTTTATCAGTCACTTGCGCCATCCATCAGCGAAAGTGGGATAAAAAAAATGGCGAAACTATTTGGAATCGTTCCTTTTTTAGTTTTTCAACATTGTTTGTGATTTGAAAAGACCACTATTTTTCGCTGACTTTAGAAAGAATTAAAAGTATATTTCGAATGAGTGAGTAATCTTTGAAAAATGATCAAAAATTATTTGTTCTGAAATATTATTAAAGGGCTTCTGAAATATTATTAATAGCTAAGAAAGTTTTACATTTTTTTTACAGGTAATTATTATTTGAAAACTACAGTGCTGATCTTTCACTCACGGCTTTGCTTTTGTGTACAGAGTGTTTTTAGCCTCTGCAAAGGATCCACAAAGGCCAAATCCAGTGACTGTGTCAAAACCGTGGCAATTATTCTTTACTAACGATAAAAAAGGTAAAATTGTCAATGTCGGAAATCAACTTACCAAGCAGCACTATACGTCTCTACACTGTTAAAACTGCTGGTTGCATATGGCACCTTTTAGAGTGAAATGTTGCAGAACCAGTGCTCCTCCTCCCCCTCCCCCCGAAGGGTGCCATTGGGTAACATATGGAGCCAAATGAGGTGCCATAAGGAGCTACAACGTCTCACTCTAAAAGATGTCACACACAACCCGGAGTTTTAAGTGTATAAGGGTGAATATCAGGAAAAGTGCCAATTTAACCATGGAAAATTTCAATTTTTAAAGATACTCAGAAAATTAAATTAATTGGGTATTTCAAATACACATTAGTAACAATATTTTTTAAAAATTCGGGGCATGGTCAAAGTGAACATTTACCCCCCTTTTAGGGGTTTTGTCTTAGAACGTTACCTGCATGATGAGAATGCTACCGAACTGACAAATATTACAGATTTTACACTTAGTGTACAAAAGTAAACACTTTCACTACCTTTTACGTTCAAAAATAAAATAATTATTACTTAGAATATAATAATATTTTCAGAGCCTAAACGCTTTTTAGTTTTATAAATAAAATTAGAGACTAATTAAAAGTTAGTTAAAGTCTAAATAAGTGCGACAAAGTTTTTTTCAAACAGATAAAGAGGTTAATAGTTAAAAATGAAAATAAAATACAATTCTTAACACAATCTTAAAAAACGAAATTAGATTGAGACAGTCAGAGTTTGGCTGGGGAGGGAGATTTTCACTAAACTGTTCGTAAGTTTTCCATTTTAAAACAAAATTATATTTTTGGGTGCAGTAGTTAGGAACGAAGGTCGAAGTATTGATGTAAAAGAAAAGAGGGTGAAAAAAGACAATAATTTTGTTGTGAAAACTCAAATTTTGCAGAAAAAATAATGTTTTTGAAAGCATTAAAATAACAATGAATAAACTGCTAAAATGGGAAAATTTGGCAGGAAACACGATGCACTTGAATCTACCTTTGTACTTTAAAACTCAACAAACTCATAACTCGAAGAAAAAACATCGGTAACGCACGCTTCAGTTTCGTAACATACCTTCTACTTTGGCGCTGCCGACATGACCGCTGCCGACATGACAAATTTCCCGCAATATGATACCTGAACATCCCTAATTAAAGGTTCGAAAATAAAAACACCTTAGTATGTCCATGACAATAGGTTTCTTTTCCATTACGCAAAAATAAATTGAAAAATTACTTTATTTTGTGTCTTAAATTCCGCTGCCGACATGACACTTTATTTGGTAGAAACAGAAAAGGCAAGATTGAAAAAATCTTACCTGTAATTCAATGCAGCCGAAGTGAAAATTTTCTATCGAAACTGAAACATCACATATTAGAGCTTCACCCAGCGTAATTTTTTGGCGACAAAAAATGTTTTGTTTAGATTTTATCAATCCGGAAGTTGGCTCACTCATCATGTTATGAAAACTTGTGACAAGCAGAAATTGCTTTTTTTTATCGATCTAAATTCACTTTATCTAAAACACAAGAGTTAATCGTCATAGATGAACATAAAACACGTTATTTCCTTTTGTGTTTGTTTCTGCTGCGATGTTTTATAATCCACAGGATTTTTTTGAACTTTGCGATTCGAATGTGTGACGCGCTGCCGACATGACATTGAGGCAATAAAAAGAGTTCTATTGTCATAAATTAAAGTAAAACCTGAAAATTTTATCATGGATTGTATGTGCGACGCAGTTTACTGTATGGGAAAAGAAAAATTTTTGGTTTTTATTTGGAAGTACTTGAGAAATTCATTTGTGACTTAAATTAGCACTTTTCCTGATATCCACCCATAACATGAAGACAAACACTTGAGATTTACCCGTCACTTCGTATGAATATTAAGTATACCAATATTACGCAGACACTGCAATCACGCAATATTGTCATCATTTTAATGAAACAATTAGCTGATATCTTTATTCATTGCAATGAACTCTCTTATAAAATATTTTCATATGGAGAACTTTTGCTGTTTCATAGTACATAGAAAATTCTTTTCTGCTCCGGTTTAAAAATATGAAACTTCAAAATTATTTTTTTGCAAAAAAGAAACATATTCCAAAGATTTGCTTTAAGGAAGATTTGCTTCACCATTCAATTTTTACTTCAAGAAAATTTTCAATCTTAGAAATGTTAAGATTAAAGAACATAGAATAGCTTTTATTCTAGTTGGTACACATGCATACGTTTTAATATTGGTACCTTAATGCAGACAGCAATAAGAAACTCCCCTGTCAGGTTTTCTATAGGAATCATACATTGCTTTTTGCTGCAATGGAAAGGATCCATGTCTCATCAGTAAAAGTATATTTTCATATCCTTACTTTCTTATATTGTTGCCATCATAAATTCATCGAGATAAATAAGCGGGACTGAATTCAATGATTTTTCTTCATCCCTCTTTCATATTAAACTATCATACAACCTACAAAAAGCAATATTACTGACATCTCGACATTTCTATCAGAGTATGAAGCCTTATAAAAGAAAAAAAAAACATAAAATGTCTGTCATTTCGAAATGGATAAATTTCATGCTCTATTTTTATTAAATTTCCGATGAGTTGCGACTGAATTTACTCTGCTGTATAATGTTTACTGCAACGCAGACTTTCAAGAGAAATTCTTTGCCACTGGAAATTTACTTTCATCAGTAAAACGTACAAAATGATAGATCAAGACTTGGTTTATGCAGTGCTCATGAAGAAAAAAATTACAGGTTCTTCATATGTTATTTGAGTCTATATACTTGTTGACAAGTCTTGAATTAAACTTCATACAAGGATTAGGGTTACTGAATCGTAGTAGAGTTAACTTGATTAATCGTATATGTATGGGTCAGTGAAAAATCTTCCATTCTTCCGAGTCGGACCAAATACTGCTACCCGTAAAAATCGATGGTTTCATCCTCGACTATTATCCTTTTACATCAAACTTCAAAGAAAAAAAAATAGTTTAAATTTGACACACACACATACTCCAGGATCCCCCGTAAATAACACTACACGTGGTTTAACCAATCGAATTGGCCCCAGGAGAGCACTCCGTTTTTAGCCAGATCAGGAGTCGAGTAATCCCTGGCCCAGCACCCTCAGAGGTATTGATTTGGAGTGGGAACTTTGAGGACTTTGTGACTATGAATATATTTAACGTGCTGCAATCGCCATTTTAGAACACGGTGGATCTTTTACCGTATGTGATTGAACCTGATACCCTCATCTTACGAGTCCGATGGATTACCGGGGCAAGTGCTCCAGTTTGCAATATGGGCTTTGAAAGCAAGGGGTTTTGCAGACTTAACTCCCTCCACCTTCTTCAGAGCACCCCTGGTCAGATGAGCCTGAGGAGAACATTAACTGAAAAAACACTCTAAATAAGAGAAACTAATTTAACCGAATAGTTTCGATAGTGAAAACCTTCCGGTCCAGCGTCTCAATAACTTATTGCCACTTCACTCATTCAGATTCATTTCACTTTACGTGAATTAGCACCTTAGTTTATTTGATAATAAAAACGATTATCTCCATTCCTTTGGAAGGTGCAGTGTGACTCTTGTAACTTGTTGCTTGACCTTGGAAGAACTCATTAATATTTGGGTAGAAAGACCGGAAATTTCTAGTTTGGCAGTGCTGCAATAGTCGTTATTACAACGCAAGCCCGCCATTTAGGGGAGGGCAGGGGGGGGGTCAATTGCCCCCTCCTGACTTTGGGAAATCAATGTATTGGCATATAAGTGGGTGTGGTTTTGCCACTTTTTTATAAATTTTACATCGTGTATGCACCACGAAATGACGTCCCTGCTCATCGCCCAGATTTTAACAAATAGAATCGTTTATGCCTCAGTGGGTCGGAAGTCGACTTATTGAAGCCAGACTATATGTGAAAGAGCATTCAGCTGGTGAAAGCGTTCTAGAGCAAAATAGCTTTTCTATCGCAGTAGTTAGCGCTGGATTCTTTGAGATAACTGATTTCAATCTATTCAAATTTTGCTGTGCTTAATGCTTATTTCGGTAAAACCATCGAATCTCCAAACTAAGGAATGAAGTTTTATCTAAAAGTGCGGTATTAACAGAAGTCGATGCAGGAAAACTATAGAAAAATGCAAACAAAAGTATCAGCCAACTGAAAGAAATATTAAACGGTTTCATTCACGCTTTGTTACCCTTGAGACATCCCCATAAATCCCTTCGTTTTTAAGTGGCGACGCAGGACGCCAACACAGATCACACATTTCTACAAAATGATCTACATTGACTTTTGGAAGGAATGGCACTTTAACAAAAACAGAGCATTTGTAAAAATAAAACAAAAATGTAACAGTGTTTCCTCATGAAACCTATTCGCTTTCAGTTAACTACAACAACTCTCCTGCAGAGAATGTGAAATTTTCAGGTCGTTGACGCTTGCCATAGCAGCTGAGCTTATTTGTTATCGCTTCATGGTGCCTTCTGAATCGATTGCCCAAAGCACCACCCATAGACTTTTTAACAGATAGCTGCCCGACTTGCGGTAAGACACGATGATCCGACTGTTTGTTATGATACTTGTTTTGCATTCAAACGCCTTCATCATTTCAATTTATTGTTTCAACCCTTAACTAAGGTGACCGTTCATTTCTTTCCTCAAAACGAGCCATTTATCAATTTTAGGCATCCGCAAATCTATGCTTAAAAAAAGTTACCTTTTCATGGTAGACTTCTTTTTAAGTAGAATTATCGAAGGATATAGGAATCATTGTAATCGCGAAAAAAATTTCACTCAAATTTCGGCCCAAATTTCCATTTCACTCACCCCAAATGAATGTTAAGTGCTCTGTTCAAAACAATTCTGGGAGCAAGTCGTTTCTGCAACATCCCGATTTCTGCCCTTATCTTCTTTTTCTGGTTTTTGACGTCATGAAAACTTTGCAATTTATATATAAAGTTACTTTCTTCCGTTTGCTAGTAAACTTTAAATTATGAATGCCTCATTTTCTGTTACTTATTGGTATACATCCTTACGTAATTTCGTTTTAGTTAGTTTTGTTTTTGGGCTTGTTCGTGGGTGTTATCGTATGTCTTCCGTTTTAGTAGAAAGTTACACGCCATAGGTAAATTCTTGATAGTTTTGAGACATATACTACGTAGGCAAGTACAAAATGACGTCAGAGTTTATTACTTGCAATGCTTCATCTCACAGGATCCGTTTCTATGTGGCTCTTGTCTGCTTCTCAGATTAAAATGCTACCCTATGTTCCTGTGCAATTATTGGACTACTGGATGGATACTACGAGTTCTATCACGACTCTTACTTTATAAAGACAATTTAGAATCCCTCCATATTTATATGCACATAGCTTTTTTTTTTTTTTTTTTGCTTTTCCCAAGTCAATAAAGTGCAAGAAAGAATTCGTCACTAAACATTCTTGAACGAGCAGAAAATGGGGGAGTTTCCCATTTTTCAAAAATATTTTTTTTTTCTGAAAGAACAGGGTAGCACAAATGGGGTGAACTACATTTTTCTCAATTTTGACACATATACTTTCTTTTAAAAAAATCTCGAAAGACTCTCAGTCGCTGTTTCATTTTAGCTGGCTGATGTCACAAGTGTTCAAAACTAGAGATGGAACGAAGCTTCGGCCGAGCCGAAGCTTCGGCCATTTTGCCGAAGCTTCGGTCTGACCGAAGCATGAGTTGTGATTCGGCCGCTTCGGCCTGAAATTTATGCAGCAAATTTTCTGTTACAATTATTATCATATAAGATAGTCTTTTCAACTCAAAATTCTTCCTCATGATAAAGCATAATAGAAATTTATATTCAATTAAAACTAAGTGCGTATTGAACATTTGAAGCCAGAATGCATTCAATAATTAATAAAATATTTATTAACAATATGTTCGTTTAAATATTACATTTCGTTATATTTGTTCAAAAAAACTTTAGTTTTAAAATAAAAGCTATATAAATATACTGCATTGAGTATTTTTCAATGATTTCTAGCTTTGAAACTTTGAACAATGGTAATGGTTCTTATGTGTACAAGGGCAGATGTCCAACTATTATGCATCCTGAATTACTTTCTTAAAAATTTTATATTTTTTGAAATTTATAGGTACACAATTTCAGTTCTTTTAAAGAGCTGCATTAATCTATCAACATATATTAACTTATTATGTATTTCATTGATCAAGATTCTAAACAACAAAATCAGGATATAGTAAAACAAATAAGTAATAATAAATAAGTAAAGTTAATACATAACTTAAAGCTACATCTTATTTATTTATTTTTGTATAAATCAAAATATGAGGAAGGGGTCCAGTCCATTAGTAGCACACATCCACCCAAGATCCGCATTTTAAGTATTTATAATTTAAAAAGAATAAATTCTTATTAGTTGATTAACTTTAAAAAAGATTCGTCATTTATTCTTGAATTAATAGAATAATACCTGATCATTTGTCACACAACTTAGAATTATGATGCAAAAAAAAACCAATGTCTCAGCATTTTTAGGCAAAATCCTGCTTCTTTTCTTCTCGTATACATTACCAGCTTCGGAAAATGTTCTTTCACTGTATTCACTGCTACCTGGAGCAGATAAGTCGCGTTTGGCCAATTCTGATAATCCTGGAAAAATTGTCTTAATTCCATCCACCAATTCAGTGGGCAATTTTTCCTATTTAAGAGTGGCTTGTTTATGTACAGTTCTAGCTCTTTTTCTTTAGGCAACGAAAGTTCTATTACTTGTGATTCATTGCTTGTAATTTCCAAAATTCAACCTTGGAATGAATAGTTTCTTTGAACTTGTGACATTGAATAATCCTCTTAAGATAAATACCAAATGAAAGCCAAGTAAAAAAGAATGCATGATACTAATTTTTTGAATTCACCAAAAACTGAAGCATTTTGCATTAAGAATATTAAGACATTTATAATATATAACACAACGTAAATAGTAGTAGATTGGGTAGTTCTATGGTATAATACATGATCATATCAGTTGTTTTATTATAAAACATCAACTGAACTGCAGACTGAGCTTTTCATGTTCCAAGTAGAGCTTCCTACTACTAATTTGCAATACAAAAATAGTAATGTCGTCTTTTCTTGTACTAGCAGTACAAAGCAAAACAAAACAAGAAAACTTTTAATTGGTGATATTATTTTAAGAATGACTCAGTAAGCTGAAAATGTTGCGTAATACTAAGAACATTAAAATAAAAACAACCAAAATAAAAATAAACTTTAATTAATGCAATCAATTTAAGAATGCTACACTATGCTGAAAATATTGTGTAACGCTAAGAATTAAGAATATTAAAACATATGGAGAAAAATATAAAACTCTACGCATTTATTATGCATTTAATCCAAAAACTTCAATATGTGCGCCAGCCGAAGCTTCGGCCATTAGTTGCCCGAAGCTTCGGTATTCGGCGCTTCGGCCAAATTCCGCTTCGTTCCATCTCTATTCAAAACGCTCCAAGAAAAACCACTATATAGGTGAGCAGTCATTTTGGGGTAGAATTTTTCATCGTCGTAGAGCTGGGGTTACCATTTATCCAAAATGGCTGATGCATCAGCCAATCCAATTGCAAATATACATGCACATTAGAATTATTTTGAACCACCCACGTTACTCCGCACAAGTAAACACTGACTGCGTCAATGAATAACACAGGCCAACAAAAAAAACCTTTTTGAAAACTTTTTTAATTTTAATAGCTGATCTTGATAGATTTTTATGTGCTGAATCCAAATCTGCTTGTAGTTTTTATGTATCACCCTTAGTTTCCAAGCAAAATGTATTTTATTATATAGTCTAATACCCATTTACAGTATATAGGAAAATCAATGAAACACTGTAGAATCGTAAAAATGGTTTGTATTTACAGTAAAATACTTGGAATAGTAATTTTATGTGATGATACAAGGTTCACTTGTCAACTGGAATTGCTTTATATTTTCTTTCCCTTTTTTCCTTGAAGCTTCTTGTGTAGCTTTTCCTGCGATGAATAGCTTGCTGAACTTCCCGGTGAAGTGACCAACAGTAATCCCCCATCATGTTGTAGCATGTGTTTCAGCAGTGCTGCCAACATCATCTTTGTTCATTAGACCTATTTTTTCATGTTATCTTAACTATGAAAAAGCTGTTAAATTCTAAAAATGTTTCTTTATTTCATGAATGTAACTATAAAATGTGAATAAATGGTGGGTGATACAACTTTTTAAGCATCATATTTGGATTCAGCAACCTAAACAACATAAGAATAAGGTATTTTCATTAAAAAAGTTTTTTCATCGTTGGCCTGTGTAATTAGAGGTTTTCAATGACTGGCGCTCTAATAATTGAGAGATAAACTGTGGTTTAATAAAATCTTTTCTTTTACGAAGAAATTGAAAAATGTCTGTAAGTCAGTACATATTGTCATCATTAAGCATTAAGTAAATTAGACGTAAATCATTATTGAAAGAAATCCTACAAAGGTAGGATGAGGCACTAATTAGCTTTTCTGAATTCACTTAAAAATCAATCAGCAAGAGAAAAAAAACTAGAAAAACTAATGATTTAAAGTCATTTGGTCTGCTTTTCAGAATATCGTCTTTGCAGTCTTTTTTACCGCTGTTTTTATTATTTATGACATAACTAAGATTAAAAGGAAAATCCCATTTGAAAAACTTTATTTTAATCTTCACAAAAAAATTCAATGCGAGTAATCCGTTAAATATTTTTGAGCTCATTATCTCCCAGAAATCAGAAATGTCATTTTCAATGGATCCCTTATTTTAAGCTCTAATATCTTACCTAAAGCACTTCTAAAATTGGAATCAAAAACATGATTATTCCATCAAAACTTGAATTTTGTATTTTAAGCTTCTTAACACGGTACATATTTTATTGCTGCTTTCGATATAAAAAAGGAACTACTTAAAAATAAAACTATTCTGGTGCTTTGGATTACAAATTAGCGTTTTTATTCATCCTATCGATTTAAAAAGCTCACTAAATGTCAAAAAATTAATTCCATATTCATTGAAATCATGCATTTATAATAAGCCCCTTTTTCTCTGTCAAAGCTTTTTATGTTACTCGATGGAAATTCGCCGTATCTACTTTCAGAAAAAGTCCTTTCAAATTATCTTTTATTCATGACATATTCAGTTTCAACGATGCCGGTAACAGAACTGTTTTGAGCATAGAAATATATTTTTAATGAGAAAAAATGATTCTGTTTCGCTCACTACGGGATTTAGTCTCAAAAGAAAAATTTCATTTCGGCTCTAATATTCTGCACTCACATTACGTATAGTAAATTACTACTTCACCCACATCATTTGGGTTTGACTTTTTAAACCACTTCAAAAATGTACGTTCCTATTCCTTCCTTCCCTTTTTTTTATTTCATTTTATTTCACTATGTTTATAAATAGTTTTGCACATTATAATCAAAAAACTTTTTGTAGGTCGAGGTAAAAGTCGAGACTAGCGGTCGCCACTCGCCAGTAGCGACTAAAAATTATTTTTTGGCAATTGCAAGATGTTATGTTGGTCGCCAAACTAGCGACCTACTTTTTTTCATCCACCTGCTACGCAAAACATCCAAATACATAACTTCAATCTAGAAAATGCAATGAAACGTGGTTGGAAACCAAGTAGTGGACCAAATTTATGATTAATCAGCAAATTAAAGTAAGGGTCATTCCATAGAAATGTCAACCTCAGCCGAAGGAAAAAAAAATACCGAAGTGAAAAAAGTATCAAAAAATAAATAAAAATCATACAACATAAGAAGTTTTAAAAAATTGAAAATTATTGTAATTATCACTGAGATTAGCCATAATAAATAGTTTGTAATGTGTTTACTGCTCGTTATTCGATGTTTACGTTAGTCACACTCCATCTTGAGTAAAAGTGAAATTTAAGACTAAAAAAATTAAGATTTAATAAATATGTTTTGTGTTTTTAAAAGCCAACTTTACACTTTTTCAATTGTATATCATTCAATTTTTAACACTTGCTTAACTTTGAGAAATTTTTGCCTCACAACATTAGCATTCATTTTCATGGTTGCAAAAATGTTACGTTAGTCACGCTACTATTTTGGTTGAAAACATATCTACTCGCAGTAATTTTGTTTTAAATTCTTAGCAGAAATGATACAGATACCATGTAAATTGTAAATCCACCAGCATAACTAAAAAATATTTTTAGCCCTTAAGTTACAAGTAAAAACAGTTACAAAATCAGCTCTGAATGTTACGTTAGTCACCATGGAATGACCCTAAATGTTTTCTGAACTTCAAGTATGAAAGTGCGTTCAATTTTTGTTTTATTTGCATAATGTCTTATTATTTGAATTTTAAAATAAATAATTTTCTTTTTCAGAAAAGGTTTATAAGTTTTTTTGTGAACATTTTTCTTTTACATATAGTAATATAGTTAAGATATATGCAAGTACATAATGTAATATTACTGTATGCAGAATGAAGTGGAGTGGGATTACAGTTTCGGAGCATCGTTCAGAGCGGCCACCAACAACTCCAAAGTGGCCACTAACTTTTTTGGGTTTACTGGCCACTGGCCACCGTTAAATTTGTTTTAGTCTCAAGTTTTAATGTAAGGGAATGTGGGACGAAGTGAAATAGTAAATTATTTTCTTAGTTTGCAACGCAACCTATCTACCTATCTACCAATATTTTACCTGTGTTCTTAAACATATAGTTGATTCCGATCAAACAATGAATTATTTTAAAGACCAAGGTACACATTTGTGCAAATCCTGTTCAAAATTTGCTTCGCATCTTACATTATTAAAAACTGAGCGTGTGTATCTATGTCATCCTTTTTTCTCCCAAACGCCAGTGAACTGACCCTTGAACCAAGCATCAATAGATTCGTAATTTTTCAGTCTTTTTTTGGCTAATTTATACAAGTCTACTATTTTAATTTGTGGAGATATCAATGTAAAACTTTTTTCTCCCTTGGTTCTTCTTCGGACAACTCGGAAGTAGAAAAAAAAATTACTTGTAGACGAGAACGTCATGCAGAGACAAATGTTTCGTACGTTCTTTTAATAATTCGGAGATGCAGAAGTTGACAGAATGCCTGTTTCGAGCGGAAATAGAAAAACTTATAGTGTATTTTTAAACGATGACTGTCCCATTTTTTTCTGTTGAGGAAAAGTTAGAGGCACGCGCGGACCTTGGCAAGGTTCCAGCGAAAGTAGATAAAGTTATTGTTGCACCGAGTCGAGAATTAATGTACTACTCATTAATGAATGTAACGCCGTCTGCAGCAAGAAGGAAGCGAAACGCCAAAAAAAAAAAAAAAAAACAAAGGTTGTGTACAGCAAGCCCCCTAAAATTGCAAGGTCGAGGCGGCCGTCGACAGAGGGTAGCATTGTAATATTTTGTGATTTGTCAAAAATAATTTTTGCTGTGATAAAGTGATCACGTTTTTGACATTAAAATTTCAAACATTCACTGATTTCTTCTGATGTCCAGTGTAGAACTTATTTACTTAGTATCAGATATGTTTTGACCTTAAAAGTTGAATACAAGTTTTTAAGTGCACGTAAAGTAAAGTAAATAGAACAAAATGAAATAGTTCATTTCATTTACGCATTGATTCACTTATTACCTAACTTTGTATTCATTTATTGATTAATTAATTTATACTCCTTCATTTAAAATTTCAACTATTCATTCATCCATTTATTTTTTATTCATTCACTATTTTATTCATTCATTTATTTTTCTCATATATTAATTTTCTTTATTTCTTTCTTCAGTTATTGTTTCATTAATTATTCATATAAGTGTATAACATGCCCGAGTAGCATCAACTCATCGGATTTTGCTCGGCCGATCATCGAACTCCTTGTAAACTGATCCCGTAACGCACGATGACATCGTTCCGATCAGTATCCGAGCACGGTTTTCGATGAGCTACTTTTCATCGGAAAGCAATATCCTTCGGATCAACTTTCTCGATGAAACTAAGCCGCGTATCCAAAATTGATCCTAAACTCATCGGCACGGGACTGCACTGCTCGTAAATTGCTCCAAATCTCATCGTATTTCGAGCAAAACTCATCGGATTTTGCTCCTCGGATTCTGTTTGGCCGATGAAACATAGTGGAGCAATTTCCGATGAGAACTCATCAAATTCGATCATCGGCCGATGAGAATTTCATCGGGTTTCGATGAATGGCCGATCATCGGCCGATGAGATTATGCTGCTAGGGTGGTCTTTCAAAGCCCAGGCACAAAATCACCCAGCCGACTAAAAAATATACCTTGTCGACCAGTTCTTTTTTCCAAAACCATCCAGGATCCACGTGACACTAAATTTTCCCATAAAATCTGAGAAATAATTTTTCTGACTCTTATAATTTTTCTGTTTTTGTCAGTCTTTGGGTATATACAAACGTTGGGGTAGGTCTCTATCGATGGGCTAATTAAACAAAATAATATTTAAAACCGTCAAATTTGATGATGTAACCTTTTTATTCGTGCTAGTGTAAATTTTCAAATGCCACTAAAATGGTGTTCAAGAGATAGCATAGAGCAGTACGCGTATCACAGAAGTAACAATGTCAAGGTGCAATGAGCATTATCATGCGCTACTATTTCAGCAAAAAGTTCGCATTCGGTTTAAACTTATCCGACTTGGACTTGTTCGGCTGGAAAAATTGTTCACGTTGCAAAAATCACTGCAAAATTTTTCCTACATTTCTGTCAGAAAATCGCCGGGCAACTGCCGTTTGGAAATTTCTGTGAATGGATGCACAACATTTTTCGACGTTACAGCAATCTGTGGTCCGTCAGACGTTTATGTTTCATTGCAGTAAATGTGAATCCACAATTTGATACCCAAGCATTAATCTTTTACATCTGGAATAGGATCATGTCACCAAATCGGAACCAAACGTGAAATTCCTGCTGAGTAGCAATAAAAAAAACACTCAAAAAAAATTAAAAAAAAAACAACGTTCTGTTTACCTCTACAACATATAATAGTCGTACAACTGTGCCATTGCTACTACAAGTATCACGCATACTCATATTGCTACATGCTATCCATCAATACCACTTCCACCACCGTATCCCCACTACAACTTACACAGATCCCTCTACTAATACGAGATTTTGGAATGCCGTAAAAAATTATATTGCAATCAAAAGTATAGTGCTTTTTCTACCTTCAAAAACTAGGGAAAAATTCTACTGACAAAAAAATAAAAACATTCGTTCCAGCATGAACAATTTCGAGTGGATATTGAAGAACCTACTGCCACATTGCTGAAGACATGGCTGTTCATTATTAAAAAATCTTGCGCTAAAAGTTATTTAATCTTCTTTAACAAATTTATCTCTCTGTCTCTCTCTCTTTCAGGATTCATATATTATTTACCTCTCTCATCAGGTGCAAGAAAAAAAGCGAAGTTTAGGATCTAGAAGTCGAAAAAAAGCTTTATTGTCACGTCTGTTAGTTTAAATAAAAATAGAAATAAATAGAAATAAACTTTATATCGTTCCGGAGGAGAGAGAAAAAAAACTCCTCATCTTTCATACGCAGCGCCTCTTTTAAAGATGGCTGTCAACTCCTCTGCCGATATGCTTCATCCAAATCTGATTTGGGAAAATTGGATTTCGCTAAGTTGGGAAGCCCTAAGTATCCCACGGGAGTCAAACAGCCAATAAGCGTTCAGAAAAAAATGTACTCGGACGCCAGAGAGAAGTTTTTTGCGCCAGATTTGGCGATAAATCGATCTTTCTCTGAGCGCCTGGAGATTTGGGCTCCATGAACTCCGTTGAATAATTCAAGATTGAGCTGGAAGATTTTATTTTCTTTTTCAATTTGGAACTTTCGTTCGGCCGGAAATCAATTTTAAGGGTATTTAGCTTTCTCCTGTGGGATGGTGTAAAATAAGAGTGAGTAGATTTTGTAATCATTTCGAAACTTAAAGATAAATTTAGCGGGAGCAGAACTATTGACTTTTCAACGACTTTCCTGTGAGACTAAATGTGAGAAAACAATCAGAAGGATCACATACATTGCTGGAAAACTTTGTTAGCGGAATTAAATAAATTCAAGGTCATAAATGTTGCTTTTAAGCATATCGTTTTTGTAAATAATAATCATTTTTACTTGTGAAAAATTTAACTTTCTCCTCTTGTATTTTTTCCAAAAAAAAGACACTTTTTAAAAAATCATGGAATTTGAGGAGCGAATAATTTATCAAATAAAACTTCAAAAGCAGAACGCTGAATGGATATTATGAGCATTAAGTTTAAATATTAATTAGTATTTTTAATCCTTGGCTAGGAACCAAAAATTGAAAAGACAGAAGATTATCATAAAGCCTCCAGGGCATTTTTTAAATATTTCTTACTAAGCTGTAAAAATCGAATATTAACTAAGACTGAGTAACGTACCGACGATTTTCCTCTTTTCCTTACGTGGGGAGGGGGGTAGAGTTATATATATGTATATATATATAAATATATATATATATATATATATATATATATATATATATATATATATATATATATAATATGTACTGTCTGTTTGCGTATTGTGCGCCTGGGAGCCACGGACGCTTCCATCTGAAAAAGGGGAGATAGGTTTTAGGATGCGCACTACCCGATGCCTTCAGCTTTTGTTCGCTTGCTACTTCCTCGTTGCTTTCCCCCCTATTTCGAGAGAGTCCGAAGAGACTTGGCGCGTGCGCAGATGTCTCGGAGGTCGTACGAAAAAATTTTAGACAGTATATATATATGTATATATATATATATTAGGGTGGAACGAAAAAAATAAAGTTTTGATTTTCAATTAGCCTTAGTGCGGAAAAGTTGCCTTTTCATGTAAATAAGGTATAAATAAAATATGAAAAATATTGAAGCACGTCTTGAGGTGCCGCAAGTAAGATAAAGTATTGTAAAAATGCAATTTTTGCTCTATTTTCAAGTTTTTTTCAAAAATTGTTATACTTATCTTTTTTCTTTAAATGAGGTTAAAAAAGTAACTATTACGCCAAAAAGGCCACATAATAATTCTTTTTTAATGTTTGGATGATTTCTTGAGGTGCCACAAAGAGATGAAATTTTGCAAAAACGCACTTTTTGCTGAGTATCTGGGAGCATAAGACGTAGCAGTAGCGGATGTTTAGAGGGGGCGTTAATGGGTAGCAGTGATATGTGTGAGTAGGGGCCAAGCTCAGATCAGATGTCAATACCTTTGCCAAATTCATTTTTGTTCTTGTCTATCATGTAACAGAGTAACGTAAAATATCGACAGTTGGTGATATATTTCAGCGTTGTGAGATAAAACAGCTCAGTCTAAGCACGTGAAGACGAGACATCTATAAGAACGTCCTATTTTTGGACACTTTAGTGATTTGAGTGAAGTTTTACTACCTATTTAGGAAGAATTCATGAAAGGTCACTGTTTTATTAGGCACAACCTCAAAAATTGGTCAAGTCAACCGGGAAAGGATCCTTGTGTGAGTGAAATATCTGAGACTTAAGTTTCTAAAATTGGACAAATTTGATCAAAAGTTTCTATTCTAGTTATTTCTTACCAAACAATTTGAGCAACAAGAAAAAATTAAAAGAAGAAAAAGAACTGATTCGATCTTCGTTAAATTTAGAGAAGAATCTAAACGTTTATTTCTTGTTGCTGCCTACAGGAGACTACAAGAAAAAAAACTTTGATACTTGCAGTTTGTATGAAAGAAAAGAAGGTGCCAGTCTTAGAACAAGAGTTTCTAAAGCAGTTGAAAACAACCTTTCTTTTTTAGAGAGCATATATAACTTAAGTACAGATTTGAGATATTTAATAGATAAGTGTAAAAGGGTGCACAAGTACAAGAAGATTTTAACTTCATGTTAATCCACATAGAAGCATACACTTTAAGAAAGTACTGAGACAGATCATCTTGAGGTTTTCAGTTTGATTTGTATTTACCACGTACAATTGAGGTATGTCTTTGCAAATGTAAGTCACTTGAAGTGAGCAAGTTTTCCGGGTTTTTTGAAGATAAATCTAGTAAGGTCCCACTTGATACAACGATACACTTAATAAATATTTCTGATCTGTACTTAAGTCATGTATGTAGAGAGCATATATAACTTAAGTACAGATTTGAGATATTTAATAGATAAGTGTAAAAGGGTGAACAAGTACAAGAAGATTTTAACTTCATGTTAATCCACATAGAAGCATACACTTTAAGAAAGTACTGAGACAGATCATCTTGAGGTTTTCAGTTTGATTTGTATTTACCACGTACAATTGAGGTATGTCTTTGCAAATGTAAGTCACTTGAAGTGAGCAAGTTTTCCAGGTTTTTTGAAGATAAATCTAGTAAGGTCCCACTTGATACAACGATACACTTAATAAATATTTCTGATCTGTACTTAAGTCATGTATGTTCTCTAAAAGAGGAAGGTTGTTTTCAACTGCTTTAGAAACTCTTGTTCTAAGACTGGCACCTTCTTTTCTTTCATACAAACTGCAAGTATCAAAGTTTTTTTTTCTTGTAGTCTCCTGTAGGCAGCAACAAGAAATAAACGTTTAGATTCTTCTCTAAATTTAACGAGGATCGAATCAGTTCTTTTTCTTCTTTTAATTTTTTATCGTTGCTCAAATTCTTTGGTAAAAAATAACTAGAATAGAAACTTATGATCAAATTTTTTCAATTTTAGAAACTTAAGTCTCAGATATTTCACTCACACAAGGATCCTTTCCCGGTTGACTTGACCAATTTTTGAGGTTGTGCCTAATAAAACAGTGACCTTTCATGAATTCTTCCTAAATAGGTAGTAAAACTTCACTCAAATCACTAAAGTGTCCAAAAATAGGACGTTCTTATAGATGTCTCGTCTTCACGTGCTTAGACTGAGCTGTTTTATCTCACAACGCTGAAATATATCACCAACTGTCGATATTTTACGTTACTCTGTTACATGATAGACGAGAACAAAAGTGAATTCGGCAAAGGTATTGACATCTGATCTGAGCTTGGCCCCTACTCACACATATCACTGCTACCCATTAACGCCCCCTCTAAACATCCGCTAATGCTACGTCTTATGCTCCCAGATACTCAGCAAAAAGTGCGTTTTTGCAAAACTTCATCTTTTTGCGGCACCTCAAGAAATCATTCAAACATTAAAAAAGAATTATTATGTGGCCTTTTTGGCGTAATAGTTACTTTTTTGACCTCATTTAAAAAAAAAAGATAAGTATAAGAATTTTTGAAAAAAACTTGAAAATAGAGCAAAAATTGCATTTTTACAATACCGTATTTTCCTGTATATAATCCGCGGATTATGTGTCAAAAAAGTTCAAAATTTTGAGGTGCGTATTATACGCTGCTGCGGATAATCTGATAAAAAAAATTTCAGCTGAAAAGTTTTAATTGAAGTTTTGAAAGTACGTTTTATTTTATCAAATAATAAACAGATGGCGCTGAAAGCATTATGAAAAGCGCAACGCTCAATCCTCCTGGTCAACACCCTGCTCCTTGCATGTCATCCCCCCCTCCCTGCTCTTAGCGCCGAACTAAACAGGCGACTCTCATCGCGTTATCGTCCAATTACAGAGAGGCGCAAATAATACGTCACTCGCTCCGCTGAAAATGACGAAATAAACCGAGAAGCGAAAGAAATAGTTCTTAGCGCGGTGTCCGAATCTCGCGTGTAATTAGAACCTCCGCTTCAGAAATCAGATTAGTTTGTGAAAATCACGCATTTTTTAGCTTGTTTCTTTAACCATAATCTCCTTAAGTTGTAAAAATAATTTCACTTTCAGGAGCGTCGCTTCGTAGCGCGGAGAAATACATTCATTTGAATCGAAAGCGTCAGCCCACAAACAGGTTTCTCATCCGTTCTCCGTGACGTCATGATCAAAGAACTTTGAATCATTTTAGTGTTCTATTATAGATCGCTTTAAAATCTTAAAAGTTTAATCCTTTATGCAAATAAGAAAAAAAACTATAACTATGTTTAGACATGGCGAATCTAATTACGAACGCCAAGAAGGCAGCCAGCTGCGTTTTAGGTTCCTTTGCAGTCGCAAACCGCCGGGAGCGAAACAGAAGGCGCCAATTAAACGCCGTCTGCTGCGGGACCCATCGATGACGTATGTGACACACCTCCGATAAGAAATGCGTTCGGCAGCTAAAAAATGCGCGTTAATTAAGCGAAACATTAAAAAAAAAAAAAAAGGTGCGGACTATACGGCGCTGCGGATTATACGACGCTTTTTTTGGGGGGGAGGGAAAATAGGGCGCTGCGGATAATACGCCGCTGCGGATTATATACAGGAAAATACGGTACTTTATCCTACTTGCGGCACCTCAAGACGTGCTTCAATATTTTTCATATTTTATGTATACCTTATTTACATGAAAAGGCAACTTTTCCGCACTAAGGCTAATTGAAAATCAAAACTTTATTTTTTTCGTTCCACCCTAATATATATATATATATATAGATATATATATATATATATATATATATATATATATATATATATATATATATATATATATATATATATATATATATATAGTAAATGGATCGGAAAATGTTCGGAATTGAAGTCTTCGAAAGTATTGTCGGCCATCTTTTTCTTGGGAAGGAATGAGCTTGAAAGAATAATCTCTAGAACTTCTTAAAAACTGTAGCTCAAAAAAATACTTTTAGACTATGTTTTTTATTAATTTTGGAAGCAAGAAAAGCCCCGGAAATTTTTCAAATGGAAATTTTAAAAACGCTATTGTAGACGAACTCTGATTACATTTGAAGAATAAATAGAGTTCCAGGAATTATCACCGCTAGCAATTTTTCAAAAATTTGTAGCATGAAGTACGCACGTTTAGCTGTGGTGTTCCAATCACGGGTGTCATCCAGAGCAGTAACTTTTAGTATCCCCCGCCCCCATTAGAAAAAATTGCATTCACAGAAAATTTCTACAATTTTCCGCAACATTATTTTTTGCTTTTGTGTTATAACGAAAGTGTATCAGCGAATATGCAATAAATGAGAAATACACCATATGGATGCAATTCCAGGCAAAACATGCCCGAGAGGCACATGTGCTCCATTTCAAAGTTCAACCGGTTTGGGTCCAATTCATTAATTTTTGTTTTCAATTTATCATTGTTGAGGAGCTAGGGTAACCAGAACAAAATTTTGGACATTGCCAAGGTTTGCCAAGTTCAAATGCCACTAAATTGCTCAGTGAAAAATCACCAAAACGCGATAACTTGCCAGAAAAGACAACCACTGATCAACAGCGGAAAAGACATAACATGCGCTGGATCCAAAGTGGTGAAACTTATTCTTGATGCTTCGGCTCGTCTTTTCAGGACTCATAGTTTTAGTAATACGGTCGTGTTTTAATATATAATCAAGTATGTCACTCGACTCCTGGAGAACAGCAGCGAGTTGAGAGTCGAAATAGGACTAAGAAATTTAAAACTTTAGAAGGATCCTATATAGTCTGGTCTCATCTTCGTGTAACGCTAATGAACAGAGATATCAACTAAAACGCATCTTCAAAAGCGGCTGGGAGTTAAGAGCCGAATCAGGTACCAATAGATTTGACATTTTCCGGGGAACCCATTATGCCTATTTTCATCTTTATACGACTTTAATTAGCACAGACATTAATAAAAACGTCAATTCTCATTCTTTTACATACTCTAGCAGACACAGGCGACAGAAAGACAGTAGAAGGATTTCATTTTCTTCTTTTTAAGGGGTTACAGTACCTTTCTAACAAATTTCTTTAATTTAAGTGAAAAAGTTAATTCTTTGAAATATTTGTTTCTGCACTTGTTTAACAATCAATAATTTATTTTCAAACATTAATAATTTTGAAAACTTATTTTGAAAATTTGAAAAATGTAAGAAAATTTCAATTTTTTAAAAACCCTAAGGCTTTTTTGTTTCTGCACTAATTTCAAAATTCATTTTTGTGAAATGATCAGAAGGATTACCTTAACAAATCTGTGCATTCATTTTCTTATTTTGATTAGAAAATATTTTGTGACCTTTTATGTAAAAACTTCTTAGAAAATTTTGTTCTTCGAGGTTTAACAAACTCTAAAAATTTTTGTAATTTATAAAACGCTTATTCAATGCACAGTTTTGTTAAATATATTATCCTGAGTGCAAAAAATATTGCTTTAAAATTGTATCTTTAATAGAAAAAATTCCTTAGCATTTCCAGTAACATAGAAACGCTAAAAACTGATCACCGAGAAAAAGCATTTTAAAGTTTGGCTTTTCCATTAGAACACATAGCATGCATGCCCTAAAGTCACTCATAACTTTTTAAATAATTTAGCTAGAATAATGCTATTTTTTTCTGAGTATTTTAAATAACTTTTACTTTTCAAATAAGCAATAAAATTTTTTTTGGTTTTTTGAGGTACTGTAACCCCTTAATGATCAGCAGTATTTTAAATGTCCATCAGAGGGGAAATTCAAAAGGTTTTTTTTTTTTTTGTCGTGTGCCAGCCAGGCTGGCAATTTGGAGTGCGCTGCTTCACTTTTCCAGCTGTACCGTAATTTGGTGTGAAGTCCGACTTCCACAGTACATGCATGCCATAGGTACCCGTTCATAGGGTGGACAACCTTTCACAACAACACATTCACACAAAGAAAGGACAAGGACAGGAGAGAGGAAGCACATCCATGCCCAAGCCGGGACTTGAACCCGGGGCCACACCATCCGTGGCAGACTGCTCTAACCACTAGACAAAGTGACCGGCATCACAAGTTTAGCTATTATTAAACAGGGAATTGCCAACTTTGTAAAGTAAGACCCAAAGCATTAGTTTTGATCTCATTTTGTTCTAAAAATTTCAAAAACCGGAAACTATTAGTGAAGAAGCAGACGACACAGGAAAATTATAACATTTTCTCGGTTTTGCATGGGAAAGGGGGAGGAGATCCTTCTAAAAAGCCTTTTACCAAGAAAAAAATGAGAATTTTTTTTCGTACAAATAATTAATCCATAATGTTGATAAAAACTGCTCAATTTATCACATCAAAATCATTTATTCGCTCAATAGAAGTATTCATCTCTCATCAAGATTTTTCCCGTCAAATTGTCAGCCAAAAAAGATCGTTTTTCCTGCGCAAGAATAGAGCTTGGCGACATGTATTAATATTCCGACAACCCTACATCCCCAGGTCCTTATTGTCAATTAACGCTCCTCCTGTTTGTCTTGAGATGGCGATTTTCACGGCTTTCTGTTGATTCGTTATTTAAGCTACCACGTGTGCTGCAGTCGGAAATCAGGGAGGTATGAATTATTGCGCTGAATTGTTGGAGCAATAAATAATATTGCATAACTAATTGGGTATTAGTTTTTTCGTCCGGAAATCCAATAACCGCTTGACTAGCTGATTGGTTGTAATTGTCAGGTGATTTTTCCGACTTGATTCTTCTTTTTTTTTTTTTTTCTTTTAAGTTTTAATGACTGGTTATGGAGCATTTGCGAAGCAACAAATCAATTTACAGGGTAGTCTTTGATTGACTCGTTGCAAGTGTGCCAGAAGAACTTATTTGTTTTTTCAACAATTCTGTGAGCATCTGTTAAAAAAAAAGGAGGAAAGAAGAGAAACATTTGAATTTTGACGTCTCAAATTAAAATTATGTTTTTCGCAATCAAGAATAGGGAGTTTCCGATTTTTTTTAAATATTTTTTTTTCTGATAGAGCACTATCAAAAACATGGGTGAATTACTGTTTTTCTTAATTTTGACTCATTTTCTTTCTTTAAAAAAATTCTTAAAAGACGCTCACTCGATGTTTCATTTCGCAGTCTGACGTCACAAGTGACAAAAGCTGGGTTACCTGAGATACAAAATGGTTCATGCGTCAGTCCGGCTTAAGACCAAATATTCTGCTCTTGTGACGTCATACGAGATTTCGCTTCGCCTTAGAAATTAGATGGTTTAAAAAATTTCTTGAAAATTAACTGTTGGGAAAATGAAAATATTTTCCGGTCCCATGATTTTTTTTTTTTTTTTTTTTTTGCCTGTTTAATTAATATTAGTGCCTAAAAGTGCATTTTTTGCTGAAGGAAACGCACTCAATTCGGTAGGACAATGCGCGTTGGGTTTCTTCTTTCTACTAATGGCTTCAGTCGCAAACATAAATTGAGTTCAAGACCTCAAAATTAAAATGAATAGCAGGGGCTGTATGCTAGCTGTTACGTATTAGATTCTGGCTGTTGTATGACGGATGCTGGCTGTGCTGTTGTGTGCTGGATATTGAATGTTGTAAGTTGGTTGTTTTTATTTAAAGAGACTGGTGTAAAGCAGGGCTGCGGAGTCGGAGGAAAAATGGTCGACTCCGACTCCGACTCCGGGATTTTAAAACTTTCGACTCCGACTCCGACTCCCGACTCCTGCTTTTTTTTTTTTTTTTTTTTTTACCCAAATATGAAGATTGAAAAACCCTAAACAAAGGTTGAAATATTAAGTCCATTTTTAAAAGTTTCATTTTTATTCATGGTCGTAGCTAGGACTCACTTTAGGGGGGCAGATAGCAAGCTGGGGTATCCCAGTCGGAGGTCATGAGAGATCATTGTGACCTCTCAAAAAGTTCAATTTTCTCAAGAATTCTCGCAGGTAATTTCACCACATTCACCTCAATTCTCGGAGGTCACTGTGACCTCCCAAAAAGTTCATTTTCTCCAGAGCAAAAGACAAGTGCCGCTCTTGTCATTTGACTCCGTACAAAACTAATCCTTATCTTGTTAAATGGCCACTTTACTTTAACACATTGCATTTTTGCTGCAAAGACCCGCCATTTGAAGCATTTTTTAATGATCCTAGATGCTAAGGATTTGGATATTGGACGCTGAAAATTTGTATCTGTTAGTTTCAAAGATATGTTTTCACCTCCATAAAATTTCATCCAAATCGGAGGTGGTCGGAGTCGGAGTCGACATGTTTTTCAGCGACTCCGACTCCGACTCCTTTGGTCCAAAATCAGTCCGACTCCGACTCTTCGACTCCGACTCCGCAGCCCTGGTGTAAAGTCCAGAGGATCGTGTATTAATAAAGTCGATTCCGGAGGACATGGATGTCACTGGGGAAAATGAGGGACATGTCTGCGTAGGCCCATGGAATAGAGGAATTTGCATCCAAAGTATCACACTTCGCTTTTTAAAGGTTGTAAAATGGTTATTAACGTTGTGACAACGGATTAAAAAGTTTATAAAACGTTTAAACGTTTTTTGGGCTACCTGGGATTATAAGCGCAGAAAAATAACATGAAAGAAACATCATTTACGATCAAGTGAAAGCAATAAGCCTTAAAAAAAGACGAAAAAATGCATTGCTACGCTCATGTTTTATTTGGAATTGCCGCAACAGCGTATTTCATCCCAGGTAGCACAAATAACCTTTAAACGTTTTATAAACGTTTTTAAGCGGTTGTTACAACGTTAATAACCATTTTACAGCCTTTAAAAAACGAAACGTGCTACTTGGGATATTGCTTAACTTTTTTTAAGCATTAAATTCTAATTAAATCTGTCATTTCTGTTTTCAAACATTGAAACAAGTTTCGAATTTGGATTCAAGAAAACAAAGTTTCAGCTACGATTCAGCTGATAAAAAATAAATATGGTACGTATTTATGGCGACCAAATTCAAAACCTGCAAAACAAGGAGAAACTGATTGCTCCAGTGGGATGCAAAGCGTTATTGGTGGGCTTATTATTAATTCTCCTACGTAAAATAATGTGTGACGTTATTTTAGTGAAGTTTAGCTGAATATGTAATTCAATGTTACTCAGAATTGTGTGATGAAAATTAAGTTTCACTATACCGAGATGATGTTACAAAGCAAGTGCAAAATATCTCTCCCGACCCTCGTGCTATAGCGAGGCTCTACTATACTGAATTTATGTTAGGAGACTGCGAATGAGTTCGAAAACAAACCACCAATTCAAAACAGTCTTGCAAATTCTACGCTGCTGCTGCCTAGACAAATTAACTTCTGGACTCATTTGAGATGAGAGTCATCAAATCCCCAAGTTTTGCGGCGCCGGTCGTTAAATAAACCGAAAAATGGGCCGTGGCTCATTATCCCCACCATTCGTATGTATTCTTTGTTTCCTGAAGCGTGTTTTGTTGTCGTATTAAAAAGGTGGCTCTCGTATTCATCATTGTGGATATAACATACTGGGAAAAATTATTTTTTACTTCATACTGATATTTAAGAACAGTTTTCTGTTGGTTTTTTTTTTTTTTTTTGGTGTTTCTTTTCTTTTTCTTTCTTTTTTTCCTCTTCCTTAAAATAGATGATTTGTTCCTTGTCAAATTGAAGAGTTAGGGCCCTGCTCCACATCAGTAAAAAACGCTACCGAAATCGAAGGCAGAAACCGAAAATCCGGGTACTTTCCATAGGAAATCCATTTTATGTTTCTGCTTTATTTTTCTGCTTTACGTCAATGTGTAGCAGGGCCCTTAACCAATAGTAAACTGTCTGAAAAAAAAGGAAGAAAAACAAGATGATAAACAGTTAACAATTTCTGCTTTTCTAAAAAAATTTACAAGTTCTGATACACCACTCGTCAGTGGCGACTAAAACTTTTTTGGCCAACTATACAGCACAATGTTCATCGCCAAAATGATAGACCTAAAATTTATTTATTTTATTTTCTGAACAAAAATGCAAAATGCCGATTCATCAAATGCCATTCGTAAGCAGCAACAATAATTATCAAAAAAAGAAAGAAAGAAAGGATGGCGTTTCTTCTTTTTCTGAAATCTATAACTTCACCTTTCGTCTGAATTTGATGAAAGGTAAGCATTGGACTTATGTAAAGTTTAATTATTGAGATAATTATCTGGTCTTCTCCTCTTTATTGTCTGCTACGTACGTACCGTAGGTAGTTCATCTGCATTGAGGTTCCGCTTGGGGTCTGAAAAGAAATTCCTGAAAACTCCAAAGCACAGGTGTGCAATGTTATGCAAATTTGGATTTAATAACATTATTTTATTGCTTACTACCACACGAAAGTTTAATAAATTAATATCAAACGTATTGCAGCCTTGTGGCTTTTCTATAAACAAACTTTCGGTAGTAGAATACTGAAAAATAAATTTTCATTAGTTCATATGAAATAATACGATCACCTTTACGTTGCATCATTCACAATCATAGATGCATTCCACAGAAAAAAAAGCTTTCATTAGCATCTCATTTTCATTTTGAATTCTCTCGTGTGATCATTTTAATGTTGACTAACTAAGCTCAGAAAGAATAATTCAAAGAAAACTTCCGACCCTCTTTTGTTTTAATATTTACTTATTATTAAATCCAGGAGAAAACAAAGGAATTTCTGAATTTAATGTTTCTCATTAACATACACCGTAAAAAACCATTTAACAGAAACAATTATCTACATAATGGCATTCTCTCTTCTTCGTTAGGTTGATGTTATTTCGTTTCTTTGCTCAGGGTGGATTTTGAATTCCATGTCTCGAACACATTTCCATAAGATAAGAAGCAAGTGTGTTGAAAGAGGAACCTTTGTTTGTGAGTAATAACATACATTGAATGTGGTAGAGCCTCAAGGCGGTTATTGACCTTAAGGCATGTTTTATTATTTCATTCATTCAGTCTATATATTACGTGTTTTCTTTTTCATCTTCATCCATTTTTCTATAGAGTTGGTTCTTTTCCTCAGATAATCAACACGTGTGGTTCGTTCAAATAATTTAATTAAGTGATTCCCAACCTTTCTGAGGAGCCACCATCTCCTTCTGAAGGTTAACTGGTACCTATCATCCCCCTCCCCCGCCCGCACTTCCTTGGAAAAAAAAACAGAAATGAAAATCAATATTATTGCAAATTAAAGGATTTATTTTGATTTGAAGTAAAATGGATATAATAAAACGTAATGAAATCATTTTTAAACTAAAAAATAAATAAGTAACGGTACCTTTATTCTTCTTTTCGCTGTTATTATTATTATTATTTCTCTTGAAAAACGAACTGATAGCTATTTAAAGGGAAATACGAAGAATTATAGAATTTCAAATAGTATTACTACAGAATCGCTCGCAAACTGGGCTTATATAAAGTTTTCTATAGTAACGGCGCAGTTTATTTTTAAGTAACGTTGACAATTTTAGTCAAAAAAATAGTGTATCGTTACTGGAAAATTTTATGGAATCAAAGTTTCTTAGAGATTTTCTAGTAGTACATTTCCCTTTTCACTCCAGGGACCCCCGAACCTACCCCAACTGGTGGTTTGTTAGGGACCTGAAAAGCTCTCTGTACTTTTGACCCAGAACATCAGCCGAGCAAACCCCTGGTCCAGTACCGCCCCCCGGAGGTATTCGTTCACTTGGAGGAATTTGTGACCACGAGAATTTTCAACGCCCCCCAGCCACCATTAGTGAAGACAGTGGATCTATGATCGGCAGGGATCGGACCCGGGACCCTCCAGTCACAAGTCCGACGCCTTACCGACCGGGCTTCTACGACCCTCCAGTAGTACTGCATTTCTTTTACAGTGCACATAACAATTAGAGGATTACTGGAGTGACTGATAATGTGAAGGCACCTCGTATAATATTTTGTTAAACGTTAGGAAAATATTCACGAGCTTCATTTCATGCTAAAAAAAAAAGAAATCTTAGTTTAACATTTTATTAATGCAAGGGCAGGAGCCTATTAATCAAACAGAAACTTCAGGAGCAAGCCCCTTTTCTTAAGACAGAATAAATGAATTCTCTTTGTTTTTCACCTCCAATTTTAATAGCGATTAAAAAGTTTTTCCAGAGAATCTACCATTAGTTAATTAATAACCCTGCATCATTTATCTCTAATAGAGAAACTGACATTTCCAGAACCTCTTTACACTGCGAGATATTCATCTTTCACCACACTACGCTGAGAAAATTATCGATGCAAAAAGTTTGATTCATGACTCCCTTTAACACACACATTTCCGAAATATTTCTTCGGAAACTTCAAGTCCCCAAATTCAGCAATAAAATCTGGTATTCAGTTAAAATTAATCATGCTGTGCTTTAAGACCCCCTCCGTCCACCCGATATAGAAGATTGAATTTCGGACGTTTCTTTTAAATGTCCTTCAAGTGTTGAGGGAAGGTTAATAATCGTTCTTCACTGAAATTTATGAACTGAACAAGTGTCATTACTAACTTTGGAGGGCCTGTTATAATGAGCTTCATCTGCGCGACAGATTAATGACTCGTTAATAATTGAAAATAGTCAGTATATCGTGCAAATAATGTGCTCATGAACTAGTCCTCAAAATGGACGTTACGTAAAAAAATGTGAAGAGTTTCGTTGAAAAATTTTATCAGACTGTTTGTTTTGCGCTTTGTAAAATTATCTACTTGTTTTATTAATACGCTTTCATTAACTTCAGCTCAGTGTATCTTTGTATCAAGGAGGTTAAAGGGGAGGAGCTAAATCTCTGCTATCTAAAAGTGGCAACGAATTCTCACCGCCGCCAGAGGACTCTGCTCGACAAACGCTCCCTATCTCCTACGGGAATCAATGTAAATGATACTGAATCTGCTATCTTTTTAAATGCTGCTATGGGAAAGAAAAAAAATTTTTTTCAACTGGATTTTGGTGTAAATCTTCGATTGACTTTATGAATTAAATATGATTTCCATCCCACGAAAATAGGTGCCATATTCTTTGAGAAATAGGTTTAATCGAATGCACTTACCAACTTGCCAAATCTGACAGAATCTGTCATTTTTTAAAGACTGCTGTTGGCAAGAATATATTTTTTTTTTAATTGGAATTTTGCTCAAACCATAGATTAACATTATGAACTAAGTATATTTAATAAATATATTTCAACTAATAATTATTTTGTCTACTAAATATATTTAATTAATAACAAAATTAAATACTGACATAATTAATTTTTTGCCTCATGCTTAATTTATAAACAATTTAGAGAACTGATTCTCAGCAAAAATTATATCGTACAATGCAAAGAAAATGTCACACACAGTCGCATATATGTCAAATTTGACAAGTAGCTAGATGCGGTCGATTAAACATCTTTCTTAAAAAATACGGCAAAATTTCAGTGGGATCAAAGTCATATTTAGTTTATAATGTTAATCGATGGTTTACACCAAAATCCAGTTGAAAAAAAAAAAATTCTTTCCCATAGCAGCATTTAAAAAGATGACAGATTCAGTATCATTTACATTGATTCCCGTAGGATATAGGGAGCGTTTGTCGAGCAGCGTCCTCTGGCGGCGGTGAGAATTCGTTACCACTTTCTAACTAGAGCATCCGTAGAACATTTCTCTCCTTCTTTCTACTCCGTGCTTTGTATATAATGGAATCTTGCATCTCAATTTTCACTTACTACCTGTGATTGGATTCTTTTGAAATTTGGTATGCAACCTTGGACCCGATGGCAATGAAATATTCTACAATCAAATTAAGTACTTAACCCTTCCCTGCTCGAACATGGTTGTACTTTCTCTCTCCTGTCCTTGTCCCTTCTTTGTGTGAATGTATGGTTCTGTGAATGATTGCCTACTCTGTAAATGGGTTCTTCTGTCGTGTGTGTACTCTGAAAGTCGAACTTCACACCTAATTATGGTTCAGTTAGAAACATAAAGCTTCCTAAATTGCCAGATTAGATGGCGCATTTCAGTCCTACAGTGTTGTAAAATTTTCTGAAATCTTAACCTAAACATGGCAGTTCGCTATGATATATAATATTTCAAGCTCATTTTTTTCCTCCTTATCTAAAGAACACCATTGGAAAAAAACTATTTAGATAGAGGAAATTCTTTTATTTCTAATGTTACTAACTATTCGATTGAAAGTGATAAACTTGAGCTACAGAGTGATAAAAATAGGCTATTTTTCACGAGAAGGAGTTTGATATCACTTTAAAAGACTATGTCTTACAAAATAAATGTTTACGCTATGCAACTATACTCGTTAAAATCTAATATATTCACAACAAAATTATGAAGTACGAGCTTTTGCATTATTTTTGTTCGGAATTTATGGTATCCTTAAATACAGGTAAAAGTTTCCTCACTGTGCTTTTTCAAGGGCTCGCTTGAGTGCAGAGCTAAATTAATGAGCTTAAATTCACAAAAATAATAGAACATATTTACAATTAAAAGTATTTTAAACTCTCAAAAATTCAGGCTGCCAATGTGATAGAAGTTTCCGAAATCTTAGCTTAAACATGGCTATACAATTCACAAAGCTGATCCGCCACTTTGAAGCTGGTGTTTTGAGGGATTCGAGATCCTCAGGATTTGGATCTTGGTAGCTGAAAATTTTCAGATTTTAAAAGCATGTCTTACTTGTGTAAAATTTCATCCAAATCGGAGATGGTCAGGTAAGGACGATTTAAAAAATCAGGTGAGTTGAAGTAGAATGACTTATAAGCGAGTTTTTGAATTGTTTCACAATTTTTTCGTCTTAGAGAAAAACAAGGGAAAAAATGAGGTTTTATGTACTTCAATCGCTTTTTCACAAAAATTACGCTTTCTTCTATTGACTGCAAAATAGTCGCGTTTTTAATCATATTTTAGATAAAATACTAGCCATAGTCGCCTTTGCTTCAAAATAGTTGATTTTTTAGTCGCCAGTGCAGCCCTACAATTATATTATAATGTCCCAGATGCTGGATTCGCAAGCTTTCAACAACGACAAGATCAAAGAGCGACCTGCTTCAGGTCCTGCTTTAAGAAAAGCAAGCTAATTTTAGCAACTACTTTGTCCTTCAGGTGTTTATTATAGAAACTCGAGCTCTAGCAACCCCGAGGCAAATTTTCCGAAAGGAATTTAATGAGCTATAAAACCTTGTCTTTAAAGAGTGATCGTTTTCTGAGCGCGATCCATCTAAAGACAGAGTACCCGCTGTCTCCTCTTTAAACATAAAGGGTCTTCTGAAGATGTCGCGTTGTCGTCCCAGATAAATGACGTTAAATAACTAATTAGTTACGCAGAAGATAAAGAGGGATTTTTAATGATGTTTTTAACATTGTTGGAGATGGAAGTTGGGGAAAAAATATTTGGGTATCGGTTTCGAAAATAAACGACTTTTCGGAATATGCTTTTCTTAGAAGTTCCCATGATTTATGAGAGAAGGGACTGAAAATTAATAGCTCTTCGAATATACATTGATTTCAAAAATATTTAATAGATCTCTTCAATGTCATTTATAGAACTAATTCAGCATTTTTTAAAAACTTTAGTATGAAGATATTCGTGCCAAAACTTAAAAATGTATTTCAAAAGAATCTAAAGGAAAGGGTTAATTGATAACCACCTTTACTATGAATCCCTCACAATCAGAGCTGAATTTCAAAGTCTTAAGGTAATCAGCAGCAAAAGGAGGAAAAAATTAGGCACACAAATTTAATTTTTTACCCTAGATTTACTTTCCTTTGTAACAAATTGCCAGTATCTTTTCCATGTTCCATATCAACTTCTTATTCTTATACAGTAATACTTATTTTATTTTATCTTATTAAAGTGAGAGTCATAAAAAAAATCTGAGTCAATCCCTTAATAATATAATCATTTTTTGCTATAAGCAATGGTATCTGTGCAGTCCCGGAAACATAAATATCCATTACTACTACATTATAAGCATACTTACTTTCATTTTTAAACTTAATTGTATCTTTATATGTAGCTTATGCAAACTACACGGAAAGTGACTGCTTAAAAAGAAGATACTGAAGATCTGAAATGCGACTCGTATGCAACATACGATGCTTCAAAGATTTAAGAAAAAATTACAACGTGAATATTTTTTTGAACATGGGTCTCATAAAGAGGGAGTTCAATGCCCTGCACCGAAAAACAAATGAGGGAAAATTTGTAAAACAAACCCCTAAAAAATATTTTTTTAGCCTACTTTCCCGTTAAAAATGAAAGAAAGACGAAAAAGGTAGTAAAAGTAGCTTAATGCATCTAAAAAATATCGCCAAGTCCAAAAAATATCGCCAAGTTAAAAAAAATATCGCCAAGTCCAAAAAATATCGCCAAGTTAAAAAAATAATTAGGTAAAATGAATATCGAAAAATTAAAAATTTGAAAATAGGGTATTGAGATGGGGAATTTGTGTGTCGGTCGGTCGGTCGGTCTGTCTGTCCCCCCCTAATAACTTTTGAATTAACATTCCGATTTTGACAAACTTTTTTTTGTTGGAAAGATCTCGGCGAGTACAGCTCATTCCCATATTTGATTTTTCGATTTGAACAATTTTTGGTTCAACTTTGAACCGTTCAAACAACCTGTCCCGCGATGCTAACATTTAAGTGATCAGTCCGATCTGAACAAACTTTTTTTTGTTCGAAAGATCTTTTCAAGGATATTTCATTCCCGTATTTACATTTTCGATTTGAACAATTTTTCGTTCAACATTGACCCATTCAAACAAGCTGTCACCCCTAATAACTTTTGAGTGAACAGTCCGATTTAAATAAACTTTTTTTTGTTCGAACCATCTCGGCAAGGATACTTTATTACCGTATTTAAATTTTCAATTTGAACATTTTTGGTTCAACATTGAACCGTTCAAGCAACCTTTCCCCATCTAATAACTTTTGAGTGAACCGTCCGAATGGAATAAACTTTTTTTTGTTCGAAAGATCTCGGCGAGTACAGCTTATTCCCATATTTGATTTTTCGATTTGAACAATTTTTGGTTCAACTTTGAACCGTTCAAACAACCTGTCCCGCGATGCTAACTTTTGAGTGAACAATCCGATTTGAACAAACTTTTTTTGTTCGAAAACGCTTATCAAGGATACTTCATTCCCGTATTAAAATTTTTCATTTGAGCATTTTTTCGTTCAACATTGAACCGTTCAAGCAACCTTTCCCCATCTAATAACTTTTTAGTGAACCGTCCGCCTGGAATAAACTTTTTTTTTTGTTTGAAAGATCTCGGAGAGGCTTTCCCATACATTCCCATATTTCGCTTTTTGATTTGAACCATTTTTCGTTCAATATTGAACCATTCAGAAAAAAAATTAACATTAGCGTCTACGGGGAATTTAAGTTGAATGTTGATCGTGAACTTAGAGTCGGATTTCCTTCAAACTAACTTTGTAAGAAAATGGTTTTGATATATAATGTTTGTAAAGTACTTTTCTGAGTAATCTTCTGTGAGGACTCTGATTCCGACTCCGATTCCGCAAACATGGCGGAAATGCAGGCTCAGAAAAAAAAATGACTGACTGTGCAGACGATTTTTTGTTTATTTATTCATTTGTTTTATTTTATTTATTATTATTATTATTTTTTTTTTGTGGCAGACGATTTTTTTTGTAACAAAAATTTTTCATTCACGCGAACATTTTATTCTTTATTTATATTTAACAACTGGCAACGGATTAAAAGTGAAATTCGAGACATTTTATTAACGGACGAGCTTTTTTTTTTCTTTCTTTGATAAAATGTGTTTTGATGCTCTTTGTACTTTTATTTATTTATTTTATTATTATTATTATTTTTGAAAACGATGGAGGATTTTTTCTACGGAGGAACTGTAACAGTTACACTCTTTAAAAGGTGCGACAACACTTTATTTATTCGTTAATTACTTTTTACGTGTCTATTTCATCTGATGAGAGGGGTATATTTTGCTTTTCGAAATCAGCTCTAAGTGCTAAAAAGGTATGTTTGGCATAATTTTCAGTCTCAGATAATCAAGAGAATAATGATCGGATGCGAGAATGCCGATGTCGATGTACGGGAAAGTAGGCTCTTTTAGTTCTTGACAGAACTTCTTGTTAATTAATAGTTTAAAAAGTAAAGGAATACTTCTCTTCTTGTTACAAATATTCATGTTTTTGAAATTTTCATCTATCAAGTCCCTCAAAAGAACATTAACAGTCAATATATAATACTCCCTTATTCTTTAAATCAAAATAGTGTCAATAAAAC
>JAXGGA010013521.1:0-34936 GCA_038373865.1 Uloborus plumipes
TTTTTCTTGCGACCCCCTTTTTGTCGTTCCCCAAATGCATGGGTGATTTAATTTCAATGTGGAAATGTCCGGTGAAGTCTGTATTTTGTGTGACTAAAGTTAACGAACAATTGATCGCGTATTTTGCGATGAACGGTAGATTTTTCTTATGAATCTCAAGTGTTTCCATTATTTTGATAACTACCTGTATATGTATTCTCTATTTTATATTACGGATTCATCAGAAAAGAAAGAGCGCATGTTTTTCTTACGCAAAATCTAAGTGAAAATACAGGGGCTTCGCATGCACTCTTGAAATCGAGGCTTGTGCCCCCCCCCCTTTTCTAAAAAAAAAACTTTCGTCACGCTACGCCTATGTCCAGAGCTAGACCACTGTTTTACACGTAGCTTTTATATCTCTTATGTTTTCTTTTTTCATCAGCCGATTGCAAATAATTGTATTCTTCAATTTATCTTCAATGGGGGAAAAAAACTATGAGCATCATTTTTGGAAGATAATTGCGGAAATTTCATTCATCGATATTTTATTTAAAAACAACCTGGGAAGGTATGTCCGAAAAAAAAAGTATAACTTCCAAAAATTTACAAGTATTAGATGTGAAATTTACAAGCATTAGGAGCGAATAAAAGTATAGCATATCACAGGAATGCACAAACGACTTTTTCTTCTCAGTTCGGTTCAAACGGAGGGAATTTTCCAAACGAGTTCGGAAAAGTTGCGGCTTCTCTTTCGCCCGGAGCTGCAATTTCTCTGATTGCTTTACACTACAGGGGGTCCGAGGGGTTCTTCCTCCCCAAAAGTGACAGCTCGCGCTGATTCTCACTTCGTCCACTCGATTGGTAGATGAAGTGTCAATCTCTTGTTGACGAGCACTCCCCTCGTTCAAAGAAGGAAGTCATTTTAAGCCTAACTACGATAGTTCTTTTTTGTGAAGAGGGGCCTTAACAAAGCGTAGTAAACATCAGAAATGCAAAATATCCAATTCCCATAGCGGATGCAGAGAGCTCGCAAATTTCAAAGTGCTGTTATCAAAAGTATAAAAACAACATATAAAAGAATTTATTTTGGTAAAATTATTTTACAATTGCATTTTAAAGGTCTATTAAAAACTTATTTTTAATATCCATTGACATAATTGATGTAAAAATAAAATGAAACCATCCATTCAGTGTTTTACTTTTCGGCACTCATTGAAGAACATGAAATTTTGCTAAAAAAAACTTGAAATAATAATTTGAATTAAAATTAAAGAGAATTTTCATTTATTTGCCTCGTAACAAAGAGTAGTTAGCTTAAAAATGAGTAAGCTTCAATTCTATAATAGGATGTAAAGATATCGCATTTTTCAAAATAAAAGTATCAAAAGTGTATAAATGGTAAATAAATTAATAATTACGTATTAAATCCACCAAAGCTACAGATTTGGCAAAAAACAGATTCAGCGATTTATTATAAACCCTTTCTTTGGAGTTGTTTAAACACAGGGAGATCATTTCAAGTTTTTACAGGGGGGGGGGGGGGCAAAGGGTCCAAACGCAATGCAACTTCACCGGAAAACATCAAAAAACCACGCCCACTTATATGTAAATACATTAATTTCTCAAAGCCAGGTGGTGCAATTGACCCCCCCTGCCCCCCCTAAATGACAGGACTGTTTAAACGCATCAATTATGATTTAATCTATATATATAAAGATGACGGTGTTTGTTTGTTCGTTTGGTTGTAACCGCTGGCCAGAAGCCCTCACAGCACCTACAGACATGAAACTTGGCACAAAAATTCGAACTTTGTGGTTTAAATTTGCGTATAGATTTAAGCCTTGAAAATTTATTCAATTTGATTAATTAATATCTCCTGTTACTTACTTAACTTTCTGTCTCTTATATTTATTTGGCGAATTGATTTAAACTTTAACATGACTTTAAGTGGAATTTAAAAGGTTGTGGAGCGCATTTGAACTAAAGGATATAATAATTTTTCTTCAGAGGGGGTTAAAGTGAATTTAAATTTATTAAGTTGACTTCCTCAAAATTCGGTGTTACCGAAAATGTCACAATGGAACTATTATTGTTAAAAAAATAGTGATGGCTATTCAGTCACTCATCGTATTTGGCGTCGTAAAGTTTGGCCACAATCGAGAAATTTACCAAACCTCCCAGCCAGTGAAACACTACTTTCTCCAAATCAAAGAAAAAGAAAACGCTCTGGTAAGGAACAGCAGTTGTTCGCAGTCTAAAGAGTATTTTATTGCATGTTTAAAACATGTATTTAATGCCGCCATCACTAAATTTTTAACAATAATAGTTCCATTCTGACATTTTCGGTAACACCGCTATTCAGTTACCCTTCGTATTTGGCGTCGTAAAGTTTGGCAACAATCGAGAAATTTACCAAACCTCCCAGCCAGTGAAATCTTGCTTATTTGAGGGTCACTGTTAGATTGTAATCACTTCAAAGAGTTGGCGCGAAAGACATTATATTTCTTGCCTTTTAATGTTCACATTAAAATCATGGAAGAATGGTTGTGGCTGAGCTACCTGACGACAATCGGTTCCCTATGTTAATCAATTTAGATTTGGCGACCAATTTTACATTGCAATTACGGTTAAATCAGTGAATTATATCAAATTTCGAGGGCAAAATTGCTATGGTCGTTGAGTTTTCGAAAATCTTGGCACTACATCTGTGTTAAAAGTTCCATTGAAACGTAAAAAAAAATAAATAAGTCTAAAAACGTCTAAAAATAAATAAGTTCGTCACACACACATACACACACACACACACAAAAAGAAGAAAAGTCTTAAGTGTGAGTTAAACTTTATTTAGTTAACTTCCTTTACATTTATTGCACATTCATCGCCGTGCGGGTACTGCTAGTAGATACATATAAGAAAGTAGTGTGGAGTCCACATATATATATATATTTTTTAATATGAATAATGAAAACTGAAAAAAAAAAGTCTAATTAGTTCTAATTGGATGTACTGGGTGTCCCAGTTAAGTGTTTTAGAACTTCTAGGAAAGGTAGGGTGCATCCTAATGACTCGATATTATCTTGCAATGAGGTGTTGGAAATGCTTTCCCGATGCAGTGAAATTTGACTGCGGCAGGAGTGTTTCTGTTCGAAACACCTTGTACCGAAAAAGTGAGGTGTGTAGTGTAACTAGGAGGAAAAACCTTAAACACTTACTTTGACCCATGTACCTTTTTCTTTAATACATGTATTGTTAAAAAGATTTTTCACTTGCAGTCTCTTTCCTTTGTGGCGCTTTTGTGTATATCACTGTTTTAGGAAAAACTTCCGGCACCCCATTGCTATATGATTTGGAGTTGTCAGGATGCACCCCTACCCCCCTCCTAGAAATTTTTAAACACTTAACTAGGACACCCTGTAATTTGTATATATTTTCTCCTATAACTTATTATTATTATTATTTATTTATTTATTTATTAATTTCCAAGTTCACATGCCATCACATCAGATGTAGATATTTCTCATACTGCAAGGGCTGCTGAATTCTTCCAAAGTGATGGACTTATTATAACCGGACAAGAAACTGGTGAATCTCCACATGCTAATGATTTAACAGGTAAAATATTGTTTGTAATTTAGATGGTTTTGTCATGTAGAGAAAACTCACCGTAGTAAATGCATTTCCAAATTGAAAACCACTAGAAAATGCTGAGTTTGTCTATTGGTTGGGGGTTTACATTCACTAGAGTGTTGCAACCCCCTCCCCCTTCCATTTCAACTCCAAAAAACTTCATACAAAACCTCAAAAGTTCTCCCAGTCTTTAAAACATAATGACATACATCAATTAAAATGCTTTTATTGTCTTGCGCCAAATGTTTGTTTTTAATAATGTAGCAAACTATGAATTTTTTAAAATGAAATTGTGAAAAAATGTTCATCTGTTGGTTGGTCTACCCAATTTAACAAATTTGGAGTTTAACACTATTGATTTGGTGCAATTATTAATCAAACAAACTACTTTGATTAATCAGTCATTCAGCATAATTATTAGTTTTAAGCAAAAGTAACTTTGATAGAACATTTGTTTAGCCGATTGAGCGGTTAAGATTGTCCAATAAGTTAATTGTCAAAGTGGCTGATTAATCATCACTAGTTTTATCGCTTAAAACTTAAGATTCAGGTCCCTTATTTTTTTTTTTGAAGAGTTTAGGTCCATTTGGGATAAATGAAAAATCTGTTGGAAGCCGTGAAATTGATTTAAAAAGAACCAGGAATGTCTAGACAAAACGTTAAAATTCAGCAAAATATTTTTATCAGAAAAATCAAGAATATCAGGATCAGGACAACTAGGAAATCTACGTGTATTCACACTATGCGTAGCTCAACAAGGCCCTAAAACCTCCATTAATTTAGGAGCTATCGTATAAGATCATTTTGCTTTAATCATGTTGAGTTGTCCTTGCATGGGCAAAATTTCATTTCATTCTAACAACTCCTTGGTGTGATATTTTTTTTTTGTTATGAAGTGTATTTATCAATTTTTAAAAAGCTCATTAATTGCTGTTTACACTGCATGTTAAACATGTGACAATATAGCTTGATTCAGCATTTCTCAACCTTTTTACTTCCTTTTACGTAGTAAAGGAAGTATTGTGATCGCGAAAAGAAATCCACTCAAATTTGGGTCTAAATTTTGATTTTGCTCACCTCCTTAATGAATGTTCAGTAGTTTTTTCGACCTGTCAGCACGTGCATCTGCATATGTACCTACCAATATGTAAACAGCCGAAAAATCCTTTTCAACCACCCCCGAGATAATTATGACGAGTTTTCTCGTGACGTCTGTATGTACGTTAGGGTGATTCAAAAAAATTTTTTTTTGAATTTCTCTGGTCTTACCCCGCAGTTTTTTTACATTATTTATGAATGTGATGTATGTAAAATTTTAGCTCAATTGAATAATATTTAGAGGTTGCTCAACGCAATCGAATTCTGTTGAAAATTAGCAATTTCGAGAATTGGAGTATATAGCTTCATTACCCGAAATAATATTATTCTTCATATAAAATGGAATAACTTAAAACATTAGTTTACTCTACTAAGTAATTAGTCAATAAAATAATAGCTCAAAGTGAGTTTTAACGATTACCCCCCTCCCTCACCGCTCCTTAGCTACATTATCTCTTACCTGAGTTTGGGTAGAAAATGCAGCTGCAAGCTGGGGCTGTGGTTTCTGTTTTCTTTTCGGTTGTTTGAGGTGTATGAGTTTATTTGGCTAAAACACCTAGCATCCACTCTAGACAGAGCCCAGTATAAGTGACAGAAAGCCACTTTGATAGTAGCTGCTACAGTACAAAGTATGGGTCAAAATGGGGAGGATTTGACAACGTCCTTAAAACGGTAAATGCAAACTATTCACTCTGAAATGGCCGTTAACTTACAAAAGTCGTTTAAATCTAGGACTTCCTTTGATAGTTCACTGGAACGAAACACTTATACAAAATATACAGTGAACTCTCACTTATACACCGCCTCATTTATGCGCCTTTTTCACTTATACGACCATTTTAAATGATCCCAGCACATTCCATAGTAAAATAATGATAGTATCATTCGTTTATGCGTCGCTTGAAAGATAAATATTTCACTTATGCGCCGAATATTCTGTAAAATGTCAAAAAATAATTTACTTTCTTTGAAAAATAAGCATTTTTCTTCACTTTCTTCTTTAATCTTTCTCCTTTATTGCTCACGGAAGGCATTTTTTCCGCATGAACTAGAATTCGGAGAGAGACACTTATCTATTATGGATCCTTTTAAAGGGTGCATTTTGTAATTAGGTATGCTACAATTTTTGTTTTCTCTTTATCATTGTAGTTACATTACAGTAATTGCCAAATCGTACTAATATGTCCCTTAGACTGTCCCAAAATTGTATGGTGAAAAAAAAATTTTGGAATTTGAACTGGCATACCTTTTATTATTGTGACATTTGGTATAAATAACTATCTTGCAAAATTTTAAGCTATTTGAAGATTATTAAGTGACAGCTCATCATCATTAAATATTTCAAAAACCTAATTTATTGAGTAATTATTTTTGTCACAAAGTTTTATAAAATTTACTCAATACAAAAGCATTTCTATCGATACTTTTCTTTCAACAATATGCAATAATTACAATCTCAAATACACTTTTTGCAAAAATTACTTTAAAAAAAAATTTATACACCAATGCTGCTTATTTTCCGTGATGTTCCAATGTTTGAAAAATGAGCCGATGTTGCTCGTCACTAGTAAGTTACAAATTGAAACCACTTCCTAATTTAATTGCTTGCTTAGCATAATCATTTACTACAATTCAATGCAGACCGGCCCATCATTTAAGGGGGGGACTGGGGGGGGTCAATTGCCCCCCCCCCCCCCCCCGACTTTGAGAACTCAATGTATTTTTATTTAAGTAAGAGTGGTTTTTGCTGTTTTCTGGTGAAATTGTATTGTGTTTTTACGTCCGTCCCCCCCGGAAAAACTTGAAATGACAGGTCTGAATGTAGACACTATTTCCTTAGCTTGATTGTATTTATTTTTTCCGGCCCAAGTACGAACATCAACTGACAAAAATTATCCAGTTTCATTACAGCTGATTCTAAATCTGTTCTTTCACAAAATATAATAATGTTATTCTGAAAAGATTCAATGTGGTTGGGAAATCTTTTAAGACCCCCCCCCTTTTTTTTTTTTTGGATGTTATAAAGCTTTTACTATGGCAGCTTTTTCTTTTGGAGGCAAGCGATCTAAAAAAAAACTAATCATACCAAATCCTCACTTCGCTGTCAAAGTTCTCCTTTTAAGTTTTTAGTAAGTGCTCTAACAGCCACTTCACTGTCAATTTCTGTGTATAGCTCTAGTATTTGTAGAAGATGTAAGTCATTATGAGGCACATTGCAGCTACTTGCATAGATTGTTGTCATGAACAGAATTCTTTTTACTGCTAAAATCTCATAAGATGCTAATTTGTATTCCTCGTGAAAGCAAATTTTTCAAGCAGTAAGCTCCTTTTGCCATCCATCTTGCCCTGTGATAGGCACCTGGGAATTAAACATACAACCAGGAACATGATCTGCATCACCAAGAGTATACAAATACAAATGTGACGACCAGCAACAGGCTCTAGGCCCAACAGGGCTAATCCTAGTCAAATTATAGACCCCAGTGAAGATCAATGGCCCTCTTAAAACTATTTACTCCCTTGCTCCTTACCGCCTCTTCCAGTAAACTATTCCAAATTCCCGCTACTCTGCTAAAATAGTAATTTTTCCAAATTTCCAGATTAGCCTGAGATTTAAACAGCTTATAACAATGACCCCTTGTCCTGCTTTCCGCACAAAAATTTAACCCTATGACATCTTTCATTTTAATAAATTCAAACAACTGAATCATGCCCCCCCCCCCTGGTTCTCCTTTGCTCATGACTATACATATTAAGAATTTTAAGTCTGGAATCATAGTCTAAATCATAGTAGAATATCCATTCACTAACCTTGTAGCCCTCCTTTGTACCCTTTGGTGTTAGTTTTAAAAACTCGAATCACTTTAACAAAAGTGCTTGCTTTTGATTCAATGTCCAATCTTAATGCAGCCTCAATTGAAGACTCAAATAACATATGCTTTCTCGTCTTGATTTCTCTTATTACCTTTTCTTGTTTGTTGCTTTTCTTGCTAGTTTTTGAAATGTCAGTTTTCGCCTCCCATAAAACTCATCCTTTTCCCTACTTGATTCTGAAGGAACTTCCAATCTTCGTGTATTTAAATGGTATATTCACAATCTACCTGCATAAGAAATATCAAACATTTTTTCTTCATTTCTTCATTAAACTCTTTCTCGATTTATCATTTCTCTTTCTGACAATGTTAATTTCCTAATCTTTAAATCATGAAATAGCCGGCCCAGTGCTTCACCATTTGTTGGTAATTTGTTGTTATTATGTATATCAAGAACTGAAATAAGTTGTTCAATCAGCTATATTTCAGTGTGGATATGATATTGTGAAAACTACTTTTGTATTCTGCATACCACTTACTGTAAAATTAATGTCAATGTTCTGTTACTTAACTATAGAAAATATTCATTAAAATGAAACTTACTTCTGAAAAATTTAGAAAATTAAAACTAAATCAAAAATGAATATAATGTAAGCTGTAGTTTTTATATAAAATGCTGACATAAAATTTTAACTCTAGAGCTACAGTAAGTCGAGAACAAAATGGCAGTGTTCCGTTTACCTAAGATGGCGATTAAAAAGTACAGTTTCAGAGTTCTGAAAACACTGAAGTTAACAATAACTGATAAAATTTACTGTAGAAAACATTCTGCTTAAAACTATATTATGCTTAAAATGTACAAACTAATGAATAAACAATAAAAAAATACTTTTTAAATATTTGTTGCATCATGCATATTTTGTACCGAAAAAAGGGCATAAAAATTATTTTGGGTGCTCATGAGAGGTCTGTTAATCTTAAAATATTTGGCTAAAATTTTTACCACACCTTTAGAATGTCATTTGGCACAACTTTAGTGGGTATGCACATTGATTTTTGAAAATTATTTTTTTTGGGACAGTCTAATGTCCCTTTTGTATAGAAACTTCTTATTCATTCTCTCATTAGAACCTATGTTGCGTTTTAGTCCTGTAAATAGGCTTGTTCGCTTATACGTCTCTTTCACTTTTGCGCCTTTTTCTATTGGTCCCTTGGGCCGGCGCATAAGTGAGAGTTCACTGTATTGGGAAAATGAAGGATGATCGGCGGGTTTCATACCAGTATTAGTATCAGGACCACAAGCATTGATGATTTACTTCTGGGTTCTAGTAAGTTAGTCAGGCATTGGAATTGCTACGGAAAATGCTGCTATACGATAACCAGTTAGATAAATGGGAACTTACTGAGCTCGTACGTGGTATGTGTTTCAATACGACATGCATTGCCGGTACTAAAGTTGGAGCATGTTTGAACTTGGGAAAAAAAAACTAGGGAAGCAACTTTTATATTGTGCTTTCCGCCATTATATTTTAGACATTGTGTTTTCTGTGGTATTACAACCGAAATCTATTCTACTCTTGGTCTCTCGGTATTTTAACCGATAAACCAAGAAATAGGTAGAATTGGGGTATTTGATTGCGTGCAATGTCAGATGCGATGTTCACGCAATTGCGTGGAACCATCCACTGCCATTGGATCTACAATACTGCTTTTTAAGCGGTTTTAGCAATCATAGTCCAGAATAAAACATTCTAATTTTAAACCTGGAGTGAGGAACGATGAGGTTGAGGAGTTGGTAGCACATTCAGAGCAACGTGCAACTAGTAATGGAAGTTGCGCAAAGTTAACTTCTGATGACCCATGTAAAAGAAGTGTCCAAGGAAGATACTAGAGCTTAGTGCGATTTTCTTGAGCAGAGCACCTTCTCTTGGTGTATGTTTTCGTGTCCCAGGAGTGGTTCCTCGTGTTATATCTGTGTTAAAGATTCTTTATGGCTTCAAGTTATGGATATTTCCCAACCAGTTCAAACTTGCAGCTGGACAAACAAAAGGTATTCGTAACATATGAATGTGATTTCTTTCACATTCTTATCGTTAATGGGAAAGAATATCTAAGAGCTGGGTTCCCAGCAACCCTTTTTGTGCAAGCACTAAGAAATGATTTGGAATATTTTTAGCGTCCTTATTCATGTAAAGAAGAAACTCAAAATATATCAGCTGTTTGATCCTGAGCATTCGAATCTTTAAGATAGCTACCAACAAGGCTTTATACTACCAAAGAAACTGAGGATTGTAAACGACAATACGGAGCGTGGCATGGCCCTTATTGAAGCATTTGTTAAGACTATCACTAACGACGAAAAACAAAGACAGTGTCTTCTTCAAGTGGTACAGGAACACAGAAAAGGTTTCAAAGTTGCAAAAAAGTAACCTTAAAAAGTATTGCAAGAATTAATGAGCGAATTACTATATATTTAATGTATTTAAATTTGTTTTTTATATTTTTTCCGTATTTGATTAGTTTTCATACTTTTCTGCATTTCATTGGTTTTTCAGATATATAGTTCATTTTGTGATTGCACGCTTTTTTTCTTCGGAGATATAAAAAAGCAATAAAGTAACTTTATTATTATTATTATTTACGTTCGCATTTGTGCCACTATCACAAAATTTGAAGTACTCCTAAATGTAAATATAGTTTACTAAAATTTTGGGCGAGTAATTCAGTGTATATAAAGGGCCTAAATAAAACGGTAAGACGAATAAAAATCAAAGGCTACTTTTTTCTATAGATATCATTTACGATCACCTTTTTGTCAATATCACGAAATTTCAAGGCGTTTGAGCGACCTCTAAATATTAATATATTTTGCCAAAATTTTGCACAAATAATCAGTGTATATAGTGGCACAAAATAAGAGGGTAAGACGCACAAAAATACAAAGTTTATTTTTTTCCATACATTTCTGAATCACCCTAATGTACGTATGTATGTGTGTCGCATAACTCAAAAACTATATGCCGTAGAAGCTTCTAGTTTGGTATGTAGGCTCTGAGGGGGGCAGACCCGTCATTTAGGGGGGACAGGGGGGGTGAATTGCCCCCCCTGACTTTGAGAAATCAATGTATTTACATATAAGTGGGCGTGGTTTTTGTTGTTTTCTGGTGAAATTGTATTGTATTTTTACCCTTTACCCCCCCCTGGAAAAACTTGAAATGACGTCCCTGTAGGGGGGTTTAGTTTTGCATCTCCCCTTGTGGTTGCATTCGAATGCTCCCAAGAGGGTGTTCTACCCCTTTTTTGGGGTAAATCAGTGTTAATTTCAATGCAGATGAATTGGCACGACCACTTGGCGATATATCGCCAAGCTTTTGGTCGCCAAGTATTTGCGCCAACTTGGCGACAAATTTGGCCAAAAAAAATTTTTTTTGAATTTGAATTCAATTTGGCGCTATTGGCGCTATTTTGCGAAAAACCCATTGAATGATGCTAAAATCGGCGATGTTTAGAAAATGAATCATTGCAAAACATTTGTTTTGCATTGTTTCGTGGCAAACTAGGGGTGTAAATGTTCGAATTGCTATCTTGTTCACTCCTAGCACGATTTTAACACTAAGGCATCTACAAAGAAATTTACACGTAAACGGAAGTAGTGTGGGACCCATACCAGAGTTTTTAAACCACAGACCTGCAAAAGCTCTTGAAAAAATTTTGCATACTAGTGAGGGTGGTTTTTTTTTTTTTTTCTTTTCTTTCCTGTTTTCTTTATTTCGCAAAAAAAAAAAAAAAGGTTTTGGGTGCATTAAAAACAAAACCATGTGAAAAGAGTAAAATGCAGCTGAAAAATATTTTTCTTTTTTATGAAGTAATAATAATTACAAACCATAACATTTTGCTTGGGAGTGAAAAAACTATTACACTTATTTCAAATGTAAAGATAATGAGTAGGGTTGGTTAGTGTAAGTGGGTACCCTTTTTAGAACAGTTCGTTTTTAAAGCCCTATACAACAGTTTTAAAGCAAAACAGTTTAAAGTTGTTGACTTTTTTATCTTGGACATTATTAATAAACATAAGTTCAGCATTATTTCCTAAAAAATTGCTTAAAATATTTTTAACTATCGTATTCTTTAAAAAATGACCTGGGGGACTCACTTATCCACTAGGAAGGGGTAAGTGGACTACCCCCCATTTATTTATATCTAAAGTGAGCATATCTAAAAAAGGGGCTTGCGAGACCTACCCGGTAAAATATGTGTAATTGTAGTCAGAAATATTTTCTGGTTAATGTATCCATTAACCAGATATCTACTTACATTTAAATGTCTATGACACAGAAAATTATAATGCGGAATACACACAAAACAATTATGTCTGTGAAATTCATTAAAAGCAGTTAGGCTTTTTTTTTTGCTTTTATGCATAAATTAGTGTTGTATAAACATAATAGAGTCGATTAAGATCAGTTTTGGTTAAAAAAAAAATATAGGTTGAAAAAAAATGGAAACACTCAGTGGCAGAGTCTATTTGAAGTTTGCTGAGGGAGAAAAATTATCATTTCACACTCAGTTAGAATTCTAACATCACTTACATCAAACCAATAAGAAGTGTAGCTATTCGTATTCTTTCTATAAAATTTAGCAGTATTTTTTTCATTTGTATCATATTCTAAAACTAGAATTGCATAACACTTTACGGTTTCCTTTGATGCAAGTTTCCCAAATACATAGTTACCCAACTTTTACAGTTTTTGTAACTGAACCATCAATTCCTTCTTGGTCTGCATCAGTATCTTTCATTTCATCTAAGAAATTGCTTCATCAGAACTGCTTTTCATTTTGAAATCATCATTATTATGAGGGAATCCACTTACCCTATTACGGAAAAAACTACGGGATAAGTGGGACCCTTCCCCTTAAACACTTATTAATAATACTTTGCGTAAAAATTCCTATTGCAATGTGTACTTCATGTTAAACTGTACTAGAAATGTAATGAACATAGAAAAAATAATAAAAATTAAACTTGAAGCACTTCTTTGAAACATGTTGCTTGAACTCGAAAATTTTTTTTCCTTTTCTTTGGAAATGTTTTCAACATAAGTTATATGATCTAAAAAAAAAATTTCCATGAAACCCAAATGTATGCAAAACCAATCACTGTGATAAAATATAACATGATCAGTATAAAAAAATATAAAAACTATACGCGTATTTCAGTTTTAAAGGGGGTGGCACACTTACCTGAACCAACCCTAATTATTGTAATAATCATAAATAAGTAAATCAACAGTTGCAAAAAATCCTATAAAATTTGCCATAAAAAATAAAAATTTTCGCAAAAAATGTAGCATGATGTATTATTCAAAGAAATATTGAATTATATTTACATACGTAATATACATTATTTTATTCTAGTTGTTAAAAAATGTACCAATTTACCAGTCATAATTGGATCTGGAATGACAATTGAAAATTTGAAAGACTATATGATGGCAGATGGAATTATTGTTGGGTCACATTTCAAGCATAATAATCACTGGACGGGACACATCGACAAAGAAAAAATTTGTAAGTTTATGGAATCAGTTCATCAGTTGAAATGATTTATTATCTGAAAATGAATGTTTCATATTTTGTTACAAATAAAACCCATTTCTTTTTAAATGGTTTTATAATGTTATTTCTCTTGGAAATTCAAGGAGCAGAACAATATTAAATATTTTAATGCTATATTTTATCTCAAGAATTTAACGTCTACTGGTTTCTTGCTCAATATATTATTGAAATTTTCTTAATTTAAAACCCTGATTAATTAAAATTTTTTTTACCTTGCTTGACCTAGCATTTAATCTCATGTTCATAGCGAGCTCGTATGGAGGAGTAAGGAGGCAACTGCCCCCTCACTTTTAAAAGTAAAGGGGTTTTGCCCCTCTACTTTTCTAAGTTCAAAATTAATGATTGATCAAAAAATAATAGTGTTATAGCTTTAGAAAAATTCAAAGAAAGAACAATTGACTTAGTAAGTGTATGTTTTATATTTTTTCTCATATTATTTCACAAAAAATTACGATTTTACTTACTACTGAAAAGGTAATGTCTACTGTAGAGATCTATCCTAAATACTGTCTGCCCCGCTTAAATGAATGCTGTTGGTTTCAAGAAATATTATTTAATAAAGGGGGGTATTTGTTTAAGCGGGGATCTTTGACATTGCATCTATGGCATAAAGAATATTCAGTTCCGGGATATTTTATTCATATAAGCGGAGTATTTGTTTATCCGTCACCCAATAAAGCGGGGACGGCAGTATTGGAAAAGGCAATTTAATCAAAATTGCCATTAAAATTCTGAAGTTTAGCCAAATTTTCCAAAACAAGTCTGCATAAGGGGTTCTATACACATACCCTTTGGTGCACTTGCTGCCTATGCTCAGTTTGATCAAAGTTTATAAATGTTCATTGCCATAAGTTCTTAACGTCATGAGTCCTCAAAACCTATCAGAGCTATAAATGTCCAAACTCATCTCCTAGTTTGTAGTGTATTATGTTTGAATGACTGAAATAAGTCTTATTTTCATTTTTCCAGCAGAAGATTATTATTCTTTTCCTTAAAAGTTCAATATAACTTTTTTCTTTTGTCTATGCTCATTAAAAATTGTAGCTTTACGTTAGGGCGTTGAAAAAGGGTTTCCTGAGACCCCTGAAGCATGTGTTTACAATCATTTTGCTAATTTATGCTCAATCATTGTTTTTACTTCTTTTTACGTAGTATTGTGATCGCAGAAAAAAATTCACTCAAATTTGACTCTAAATTTAGATTTTGTTCACCCCCGAATGAAGGTTGAGCAGTTTTTATGACCTGTCAGCACGTGCATATGAACCTATCAACAAAAAAACAGCCGAAAAATCTTTTTTAACCATCCCCGAGTTAATTACGACGAGCTTTTTCATGACGTCTGTATGTACGTATGCATATGTGTGTGCGAATCCCTTAGGGTTGCATTCGAATGTTCCCAAGGAGGTGTTATACCCCTTTTATGGGGTAAATCAGTGTTAATTTCAATGTAGACTCAAGTGATGTGAATTGGCGCGACCACTTGGCGACATATCGCCAAGCTTTTGGTTGCCAAGTGTTTGAGGCCAATTTGGCGATTTTTTTAAATTTTTAAATTTGGGTTCAATTTGGCGCTCTTGGCGATATTTTGCGAACAATACACTGAATGATGGTAAAATTGGCGATATTTAGGAAATCAATCCTTGTAAAACATTTCTTTGAATTGTTTCGTAGCAAACTTGGGGTGTAAATGTTTGAATTGTTATCTTGCTCACTCCAAGCACTATTTTAGAACTTAAGGCATCTACTAAGAAATTTACACGTAATAGGAAGTAGTGTGGGGTCCATACCAGATTTTTTTTATTGTTACGTTGCTAAAAGTTTGTTTTGAACTGTGACTGAAAGGTTACTTATTCTGTTTCAGTTGAGTCATTTATGACCCATGTTAAGATACATTTCTTTACAAAATTTGCAAAATCAACTGAGCTATGGAGATGAAATTCTTCATTCGTGGTAATCATCTATTGAACACTTTATCATTTCATTTTTAGAAAATTCAACAACACAAAATTTCTTTTGTTGTGTAAAGGTCTTATACTAATGAACAAATTGGCATTTCTAATTGAACATGCTTCAAGCAGCATTTCTTTTCAATAAAACCTGAAAACATCCTGGTTTAAATTGTTTGCAGTAGAAATGGCATTTCAAAACCAGGGTGTTTCAAATAATCCTGATTTTGAAATGCCATCTCTACTACATCCCAAAATTTTTATCACCCTGTATTTTCAATCACTATATACAGTTCTCTAGATATAAGGACCCCCCTCCCCCCTGTATATCTGATAAATGTCTCTTTGTAAGATTGTACAAATTCAAATAATGTAACCTAATAAAAGAACTTTCAACATGTCTGAACATATTTTTAACATTTTATTGAATACTAAGAATGTACAATTCATGTATGAGATACATGATTAGCTTTCCTTGAAAGCTTTTTTATATGCAATATTTGTAAGATGCTTATTGATTTGGAAATCAAGCATCTTTTGTTGCTTTTAAATCTTATAATAGGATAAAAAGTATGGAATGCTCCGTACAACATGTCCTATCAAGAGTGTGATTGTTCATGATTTCTGCACTATTTTCTTGTAAAAGGCACTTTTGCAGTACTTAACAAGATTAATTGTTGGAATATTTTCATCTACATCTTTCCAAAGAATAAAATATCATACATTCATTCACATTTAACAACTCACAAATGCATTCATTGCATACCAGTTTAAATAACACATCCACATTTCTAACAAACTTAAACTTACATAGCTATTTGTGCAGAGATAAAATACATCAAATAAATAACTTCTACATCACACTCCACATTTACTCACATCTACAATCAACAACATATAACAAATGAAATTACATCATACATATAAATACAAAAGATTTTTTCATATGCTATTTAAAATGATAATATACAATTAATAGTTATATTACAAAGAATTGCAATATCATGAGAAAGACTGAAAATAATGTTTTGAATTATTATCACATTCAAATAAAAACAAAGTGTTCATTGCATAAGAACAGTACATTGCATTAATAATTAGTGCTTAATAAGTTTCTGAATTGATTAAATATATATATATATATATATATATATATATGTTATGAATTACGTACATTTTGTTGCAAAGAATCACAAAACAGAACAAGCATCTTTATATGAAAGTATATGAGCTTAAAAAATACATGTTACAAATAAAATGTTATTCACTTAGATAAATATTAAAATATAAAAGGTGCTTGCTCTCAAATATGATTCCATGTTTCAAAAAAAAGTTTCTCCTTCACCCATTATTTCAAAATTATCAATAAGCATAATACACATTTATAGTTGAAATTCAAAAAAAGTACATTGATTCATACTTTGGTAAATGATGAATTTCTTATAATGTGTATGGGTGAAAGGAATGTACATTTTAAAAGAGAATGCAATAGAATTATCTTGTACTAAGCCAATATTGATATTTTATTGCTGTTATTATATCAGACTTAATATATAAAATATAATAAATGAACAAAATTTCCAACACAATTCGTGAAAATTCAATTAACAATTATCAACAGGAACATGCGTTTTTTAGAATATATAGTCGCTTTAATGAGCCTTGCTTTAACGAGAACTCGGAAAGATTTGGTTCATTTAACGTTAAGTCTATGGGGATATGACTCTTTTAAACTCTGCAGTATGTCTTTATTTTTTTGGTTTATAAAATTTCTATCGACTTCCAGCTAAGCTTATCCTCCTTAAACTCTTCAACATTCCGAAGTCAACTGAAAGTTGGTAATGAATTATAAATTTGAGAACCAGTGATGTTTCTGATTTGTGGGGGAGAGAAGCATTTGAAAATTTTAATAAAATCATTGCCAGTCTTATAACTTTTGAGGTATGTTTCCAAGGATATAGTAGCTCAAATTCAAGGTAATGCACACGAGAAAAAGATTATGACCACAATAATCATGACAACAAACTAATGTGAAGAATTTGAAGCTGAATAATTTTCAATTAATTTTGATGTACAAAAACTAACTTTTTTGCAGCCATAATGTTTTTCACACCATGAGTATTCCTCAAAGACAATAAGCATCAGAAAAGGACAATGAGATAGTTCAAAGCAAATTAACCAACTTTAGTACTGTATAGAGACACACAGCAGGGGTGATTGTGTTCCTGTATTTTACCGTATTTCTGGTATTTTCATGCTCGGAAATACCAGAAATAAGATATTTTTAATCCAGATTTTTTTTCCCTTTCTCAAATTTTTGGTGATTATACAGATAATTATTTATAATAGTCATCATTTCGCATTTTCGATGCTTGCTATTTTTTGTTGAAAGGCAAGCAAATTACATTTCTTTTTATTTTAATTAAATCATTAAAACAAGAGTTTTAAACAAAATTCCATGCTCTGTAAGTGTAAAATGTCAAGAACTTAAATGCTTAATCTCAGGCTGAATTTTATTTTTGTTACAACAATTTAAGTTTTTTAACCCATACATAACATCTTTTAAATAGTATTTCACTCCAGTGTTAATAAGTATGAAATCTTTGACTCTGGTCATATTGTATTGATTAGGAGATTTATAGGTACTACATCTAGATAAATTCTTTTCCAAATTTTCAGTAACAAATGCAACTTTCATTAACTATGTTATATTAATATTTTCGCACAACCAACAGCAATTCTGTTAGACTTTTACTTTATCTTTAAAATATTTTCCGGAGATAATTTGTACACCACCAGCTCAAAAGTAACTTTATTACTCATGTATAATTGAATTAAATGCATGCACAATAAATATTTTGACTAAAAACCATTTGAAATTTTTCGAATATATGAAATGTCTTGTTTGTTTATGAATGGCTATTTATTATTAAATATGTATAATTATAAAATTATGCATGCTTAAGTAACAGGGCCCTTGGTTTAAAAAAAAACGTTGCAACCCCCCCCCCCCAACACACTTTTTTTAAAAAACTTTCAGGTTTTTTTTCATGAACTCACAATCACCCGACACAGCAAGTATGGATGAATTTCTGTGTCACTCGTAGTCCCTTCGTGCTCATTATAAGCCAGTTTGACTTTAAATATGAAACTTATCAAAATAAAATTTAGCATTGTGAACACAGAATTTATTAGTACAGTACAGTACAGAACCTTTTTCTCCGGAAACCAGAAAACCGGCAACATGTTGTTGATTTTTCCACCACTTTTTAAAATACTCATTTTCGGCAATTTCTAAAAAATGGAGAGCTTTTTTTTTTTTGTTTTTCTTTTGAAATACCTAAATGAATATGAACGGTTTCTTCATAAATACCATATAAGTGACATATAACTCAGAAATTTTTAATATTGTAATATCTGTAAGCACTTCTGGATCGTTTTCTCTTCAGATTTTAAGATGCATTACTATTTGTTATAGTAACTTGGGTTTTATAAACAATTGGCAAATATCGCTTCGTAGCGATCCAGAAAACCGGGAAATTCAGTTATCCGGGATAGCTGTGGTCCCAAACATCCCGGATAATTGGTTCTCTACTGTATTCTTAAGAAGCCTAAGACAAGTCAGGCGATGCATCCTGGAGGACTGCGGCCTACAAGCTCTAAAGCAAGTGACTAAGCTGTGAAACATACCCGTTATTTCGAATTTTTACATGGGGGCAAAGAGTTTATATACCATATAAATTTTATGAGAAAATAAGAAAAATCAAGCCCACATACATGTAAATACATTGATTTTCCAAAGTCAGGGCCAGGGGCAACTACGCTGACCATTCTAAATGACGGGCCTGCTGTGAAAATCTCAGCTCTTATATTGGGATTTTTTTATGAGTAATTCTGGGTTTGATTGTTTGAATAGTAATTTTGCTCGTTGCAAAGTTTACACTTAGGCTTATGCTCACTTTACAAACATTTATATAGTTATTCTTTCACATCCAAAATGTGCATTGTCATGTTACCATAGCAGCTAAGTTTTCGGGGAATATTTTCAAATATTCTGCTTCAAGAATCTATCCTCCAAAAGACTGTTACTGACAACTTTACATTTCTAATTTAGCTACACAATACAACATATATGACAGCTAAAAGAATTAAAAATTGGTTCTACACAACATACTCGTATAAACTGACTAAGTTTCTCATTGGTTTTTCAATGCAAAGTTCTGCATTGATTAAATTGTAAATGCAGTTCAGACTTACTTAAATAAAAAAAAATCAAACATTTGTACAATGATTAAAATTAGAAAATTGCAACAAATGAGGAAATTAAAATCTACTGTAAAATTAAACAATTGATAAATGCGAAACATACATCAACATAAATGTAATAGTGGACCCTTTAATTTAATTAGACGAAACAAAATACTAGAATTAAGATCACAGATTTTAAATAAAATTCCAGATTTGCTTAAAACAAAATAAATATCTGTACAAATAATTAAAATTATGGCTGTGACATAGCTGTAATGATTGTAAAAGCTACATGATTGTTTCATAAAAATTGTACAAACATTACCAGCAGCTTACATACATATAAATACATTATAATATTGCTTTTTGGACAAGAACAACAATTACCTAGATAAAACCACTTAAAATCGACACTAACAGAAGAAACTGTTATGCTGTAAACAATAATCAAAAACTATGCCTTCCTTTTTCAGCAAAAGGCTTGGCAATGCTTTTCTTCTTTTGATTGTGATGTTTCCTGGACTGATAACGATGAACTCGATTTTGACGATTGATGTATGATGGACATAGTTTGTACTGTTCACTTACCCATTTAGCTTGTTGAGCCGGTTTCATGTTTTCATTCTGATCTATGAGATCTGAAATGTTAAAACCATCGGATTAAACAATTATACACTGTATATAATTTTATTTAAAAAATACATTTTATCTTTCAAATGGAATATAATGCACAAAATATTGCATATTTAATACAAATATTTTGTTATTTTAGAGTTTCATTAAAATGCAGAAAAAAAAACGAGCATAATGTATTATGAGTTGTGTAATGCAAATAGGCAATGAAATCAAGTTTTAAGTAAATTAAGCACACATTTACGCAGGGGCAAAAACTTAGGGTAGGAAGCTCCTACCTACAGAAGACTCGAAACATTTTGATACAAATATGGTACTTGCTTTCTGTTTTTGACTTATGTGCAAAATTATTGATGTTAATAATAAAGGGCCACAGATGGCATGTAGATTTTGTTATTGCTCGCTGATTAGAAGGGAAACATCAAAACTATTTTCATGAAGAGAATTTTTTTAATTTAACCTTTTCCATTTTGCTGGCCTGTGACTTATGCTTATCAAAAAAAAAGAGCTCATACCAAAGAATGAAAAATTTGATTAGGCAGTCAATTGTTGTCAATTTAAAATAGTTATATGTTGCAGTAAAAATAAATTGATATTAAAACCTTTATGTTCTAGTTTAAGAAAATAATATTTAAAGTTCAAGTTTCATTTTTTTACAAAAGGGAATGAAATGTGGGCCAAAAAGAAGATATTACATGTAGCAGAAACCTAGATCGCCTAGGTGGTCCTAACCAGACACCTTTGGTTAATGATTAATCGAAAACTTCAGATATAAGAATAAATCTAAAAATATCCATCTGGAGATCACAGAAATGTTCACGAAGGTCTGGACAACATTGGCGAAACCCTGACCCAGAAAAACTAATTTTTATTTTCTAAACAATGCTAGAAAAATATTTTTAATTTTTTGATTTGTTACTTTGTTTACTTTGTGTAAAATTCTAATCAAATCATAGTCAACATGCTAAAGAAATTCAGAGCATACCTTTGAGATCGAGTGATTTAGGGCATATTGCAGAATCTTTCGAAGTCGTTTTGGCCGAGATGTTCATCAAAACATCTCTCCCAACTTCATTTGTGCGTGGTTCAGCTTTGATTTCAGTTTCTGGTTGACTAGTTACTTCATTGCTGTTATCACTCTTATCATTATCATCATAATCGTATGAAAACTCTGGAATTTGGCCATAAACGCTCATACTTGGGTGTTCTATTAGCAAATCTTCTAATGGAGAAATTTCTATTATGCTATGACAGTTCAGGGTGAAACACGGTGGGGGTGCAACAAACCAACCTTCCTCAATTTTGGTTGGACTCAGTTGTGGGGAGCTCTGTGAACTGCTCGTATTGCTGATATCTAGCAGTGGAAGAGGATTCAGTCTTGACTCACAGTTCAGTTTTGGACTATTAGTTTCAATCAAGTCTTTGTCAACTTCTTTCCCTGTAAAAGAAAACATTTTCATAAACACAAACTGATTGGAACATCAGTTGAACATGTTGAGGGGGGATGCATCAATACATGGTCTGGGGGGTCTATAATGTATCAAGTACATGGTGCTAAAGTACATGACTGATTGCATCTGAAAAAAAAACTTATGAAACATTACAACTTCTTGGTGCTTAATACTCAGAATTTTACTTTCTTACGTGTGTTTAAAATTAACAATATATATGTGACAATTTATTAGATTCACTTTGTTTAAGATTAAGAATTCACTTTGTTTTTTGATTTATTTTGGCATTGTCCAACAAAGAAAATGATGTTTCTACATAGTAAGCTTCTCAAACTTTTATGACTAAAACAGCTTACTAATTTTGAGTTAGTTCATTACTCTGTTAATAAAGTACTTAAATAATAATAACTGATATTTTACATCAACTATTTCAGCTTGAAAAATTGCCATGCAAATACATACATACAGATATTTTTCTTATTTAAATGTACCTTTTTTGTCCCCCCCCCTCCCAAGTACTGGTTTTCAAGCACATAATTTGGATATCACTGATATAATCCTCTCATATTCACATTTAACTAGTCTTCAAGTGTTAAATATTTTAATCTGTACTTGTTTGGTTTGAGCATTTCACTCCGACACATTTTCAAAAAGGAGAAGTAAAATAATGGTACTTGGCAACATACAGATGTTGTAAACTCTTTGGTACCAATAAAAAAGGTTCCCAAACGGAAAGTGCATCAAACCTGCTCTAATACACAATCTTGATTAACCCTTTGACGGTTATGGAAATGAGCAGTTTCTGTGAACTTAATTCGCGCAGCATTAGGAGTAAACAGTAGTCAAAAGTGGCAGCTGTTTCCCCCGCCGTTCTTCCGAAAATGTCACCTTTCTTTGGCGATGCTGTAGATAGCTTGCCTCTTGCGTTTAAGCGAACGAAGTCAGCTCGTCAGCGCGCATTGGGGAAAAATTTCACTACGCGAGTAGTGCTCGTTACTAACCATTTCGGTCAAAATCTTGCTCCCGAGCAGAACTCGTTTGCGCGCATTATGAAGCACGATTCGATTGCGAGCTGAACTCGTTCATAACCATCAAAGGGTTAACCGATGCTTCTGTTAACTAAGTCGATAATAAAGTGTTTTTTACTAAATGGTTTGAAGATGGTTTTGTATGACTGGATGTTGAAAACCAACATCTAAGTTTCCAAATTCTTAATGGCGAGAAAATTATCCAAGCATTTCAGCCTTCATGGGATGTTAATGATATCGAGGATCAGGATTCCGAGGATTCAAGGTCTATAAGTCACACTGAAGGTGTCTAAGCTCTAAGGACTGTTCTGAAATATTTATAGCAGAGAAGAGACAGTACGCCAATAGAAATTTTGTATTTCAGAACTTTTAAAATAGAAATTCATGACTTTTACAAAGAAAGGCAACAAACTTTTTAAAAAACTAATGTAAACTTAACAAAATGATGAATTTCCAAATTGAAAATGAAAATATTTTCTGAAAATTTATTTTTTCTTAAATGCATGTATTAATATTTAAATTGGCTAAGTAAAACAACTCAACTGACTTTTTAAAACTTACTACAATTTTTTTTTTTTCCATTTCAGTTTTTTAATTGTAAAATATTATTGCTTACATGTTCATTTTTATGCTATAAAAAAATCTATTGTATTTTTAATCTGTAAATTTTGAAAATTTGAGATTCTGACAAGTTATTTTTACTAAGTTTCTTCTAACTGAGGTTAACGACATCCGAGACCCCAGAGGTCCCAATTAGCTCAGATAATTGAGGTTCTACTATAATTTACTTTCTATTGAAAATAATAAATTTAAAAAGACCATATCTACCTGTGATATCAACAAACACCCAGCCTTCAGTTTCATCTGTTTCATTTCTTCTAACTTTTTCACTTTCAATATATTGGCCAAAATATGATTTGAAGCTTCCCCACATTTTGATCTAAAAAGAAATTTTTTATAAGACATTTTTTTTGGACTGTTTAGCAAATTGACATTTAAATACAATAAAAAAAATGGAATTTTGTTGTTATTGTCTTGTTCCAGCTATGCTCGAAATTTGTGGTATACTGCTTCACTTTTCCAACTGTACTATAATTTGGTGTGAAGTCCGACTTCCATGGTACACATATGCCATGCCTTTTTATAGAGTAATTGACGCAAAGAAAGGACAAGGACAGGAGAGAAAAAGTACAGGGACGTCATTTCGAAATTTTCCAAGGGCAAAGGGTGCATACACAATGTAAAATTTACCAAAAAGTGGCAAAAACTCCGCCCACTTATATGCTAATACATTGATTTCCCACAGTCAGGGGGGGGGGCAATTGACCCCCCTGCCCCCCCCCCCTAAATGACGGACCTGAAAAAGTTCATTCATGCCTGAGCTGGGATTCAAAACCGGAACCTCCCCGTCTGCAATCTGATTTCTCTGACCACTAGACAAGGCGGCCGGAAAATGTACTCTTTAAATCCACACAAAAATAAATGAGAAAGCAGCCACACACAATTTGAAAAGTTACTCAATGAAGAATTCATATATATATATATATATATATGTCTTTGTTACAATTGGGTTCAATACTTAGCACAGATACCCAGCTCCCTGTGCTTTAAGATAGTAATCCGAAAGCTTCAACAAAAGTAAGAGGCTGGCTAGGAATATCACAACAATATAGGTATTATTAGTTATAGCCCATTCAAAATGTTTCTTTTTTAAATATTTTTCCAACACCTTTGTATTTTTCACTTGCCCCATGAGATGAAAATTTTCTATCTTTTTTTTAAAAGTATAAAGCGAAAAACTATTTCAGCGTAAGTTTTATTACAAAATGCATTATTCTGTCTTTATGTACAATAATTTTCAGAACAAATTTCCAATTTGAACACAGTACCGTTTGAAACAGGTAAGTTATCTTAACTACTTCAGTTCGCCCACATATTATTTTTGTAATCAATACATTTCCACAGTGGCACATCTAGCATTTTTTCCAAGGAGGGGATAGAAGTTTTGTCAGAAGCTCTGATACGCAAAGTAAGAGGCAAAAATCCTTGGAAATTATTCAATAATAAAGGTCTAAAAATGTCCTTTTAGAATATGTCTAGTCATAGCAGAGCTACAGAAACAGTTCGGGTTAGTTCTCTTAAACTTCTCTGACTTTGAACTGATTAAAAACCCAATTTCAAGCTATCTTCTGTCATATTTAGGATGGATATGGAGGAAATTTGGGATTTCTGCCATCTAAAAATACATTATAAAGCTATCTTTTGTGATATTTGATAAAAATGGGAAGCGGAAGGGGAGCAAAGTTCCAAACTGGAAATAGTTCTAATTTGAAGTCTTAGAAAGGCTAATTTGAGCAATGTTTGGCCAAGTGTGAAGGGAAACACCTAATAAATGGATATTTTTAGGGAAAGGAAGGGAGACAGGAAATTCCTGAAATAAAGGTCAAAAAATGAAATTTAATTCATCTCTCCTTGGTCTGGTCAAGGGACGTGAGACATGACTATCTCTGAATTGCTTCTGGGAGGGGCTGAAGTCCTTTAGCCCCCTCCGTGGGTGCATCACCACATTTCCAGCACCAACAGTATCTACCTAATTGAGTTATTAGAGCTTAAGGACTAATTTTTCTAAAGAACTAATATTCTTTGCTTTTGATGAATGTATTTGACAATTTTTTACCATTGCTAGATACACCATTCAAAATGAAAAAAAAAGAGTTTCGAACATGCAAGTTTCGTTGATGAATTTTTATTTGTACTATCTTTCTGCAATGCTTGAGGATTTGAAAAATTTAGACATTTAAACAGTTTGTGTTGAACATTCAGAAAACTTAAGATTTTGCAAGTTACCCTCCCTCTTTCTTCCTATAAAGTCAATACTTATTTTGACACACTAGCATAATGCTACTACTAATGCACTGGCATGTGAATAGTTTGAAATGAATAATGTTTAAAAGTTACATTTCAAAATTAAATAGAAGTTTTCAAACTGAGAAAGGAAAAAGAGGTATCAAATCGATGTATTAAGTGCTTACCTTACTATGAATCAGTACTAAAAAAAGTTCATTTTAATACATTTTAAGTTGCAGACAATTTTTATAAGAAAAAGCAAAAGCATGCGAATCAGTTAAGTTTAATTCATAAAATATAGAAATTAAAAAAAAAAAACTGCGACACACTAAGACGCAATTTCTACGTTTTATATCAAAATTCGTTCCCAAACAAGACATTTGTTGACAAGTGACGTCAAATCCTCCGATATGACATCATTTCATTTATTTTAAAATACAATACATATCAAACCAGAAGGTTTCAATTTTTAAATAATACTTAAAAAGCAAAAAGAATATGAATGCAAATGTAGTGTGAAGTGATTAAATTTCAGGAGCTTTTTTTTTTAAAGTTTGCAACATAACACTAATCACTTGTCAAAGTACACGGAAACAAAAAATGACAGATTTCTAATTAATGCATTGCAGTTGGAAAAAAAGCATACCTTTTTGTTTTTTGAAAAGAAGTAGTTAATTATAAAATAATTGTTAATGAGAAAGGTTTAAGGGATTAATAAAGTCAATTTAATAGGTGATGTAAATTTAGCTGGGTGACGACTCAGTTACTCAGATGTTGCTTTGTTTATGTATTGTCTGGCTTCTATTGGCTACAAATGATCGAAGAAGGATAACCAATAGGAATGCGCTATAGTCGAAAGAGCTTGATCACGTGATGTAGCACGTGTTCTGTTTGGTTCTGCGGCTTTGTACACAGTGCGGCTTGTTGGGGGGGAAAGAATCTATTCTAGAAGCCAAATTGATAAAGAAGAATTTTATTTATGTTCGATTTATTCACGTAACCCAAGTGTTGTCGGAGCTGATGTCAGAAAATCGTAAGTTTTAACCTTTGTTATGTTTGAGAAATATGTACTTTTTGGTATATTTTGAAAGACAAAAAATCTTAGCACTAAAATTTGAAGGTTGGAATTTTAAAGGTTGTTTTCAGTTTTGAAGAATATTGAACGCATTTTTTGAGCGACTGTCCTTTCTATGTGTCATATGGTTCCCTCTTGTTACATTTTTTTATTCTTGAAAGTTTCAAATATTCCAAATAGCTACCTAAAACATTATGGAGCCATTGTTGAATTATAAATTTTTCATTTTAAACAAATGCCGGAGATAAGAGACTCGAAATCAACAATCATTCCAACCTCTCCCTTTACCGTTTATTAATGTGACTGAAATGCTATGACTTTCATTATCAAATCTACATTCCTTTTTTGTACCAGAAATACCCTCCCTTTTTTAATACTCTGCTATTCAGTGGGGCCTAAGTTTTAGCGGGGCCGTGGGCGCTTTATTTATTAATTTTTGCAAGGCCCTCATTTTATAAAAGAAAAATGTCAACTAAATTTGTACTCATTGAATTAACTAAACTAAATTGTATTATTTATACATAATTTAAATAACCAAAGCCTTATTTTCTGGGTAAGATCCTACACTTATCTTGACATAGCAGTATGCAAACAGCTCATCAAAAAACTCCTTTTCAGTGAATCATCTGAGAGCTTGAAGTTTTTTGCATAATATAAAATTTGCCTGAAGTGTTGGAGTTGAGCTGTAGGAACTAAGGATTCCACCACTTTATCCGCGTGTTTCAGTGTTTAAGTGGTTGTCTTTTCTGGCCAGTAATTGTTTTGCTAATTTTACAAACAAACTGTGAGCAATTATTAGCAGTATGGATTTGGCAAAGCTTAGCAATTTGCCAAAACTTTTTTCTGGTGACCCTACTCCGCAACAATAAAAAATTGGAAGTAAAAATTAATGAATTGGATCCAAAATGGTGAAACTCAATCTTGATCTAGTTGGATCTAGTAGGAACTGTTTGAAAAAAATTGTAACCAGGGGCTCATCTTGAGCGAAGCCAAACAATTCTGAATGATTGTACCCAAGAGTAAAATCATGAGTTATGAGGGAATTTAATTTATTTTTTTATGCAAATAACCTTTTTTTTTCTACCATGATTACGGTAGTTATTCTCTTTGTTACTTCTCCTCCCCCCTTAATATTTAAAGAAGATAAACTTTATTTCACAGCAATAAAAGTTCCAAACCCTTTTGGTTTATTAGAGTGAGTTGAATTGAAGTATTGTTGTTGCTGTCTTGTACCAGCTAAGCTGGCAATTTGGGGTGCACTGCTTCAATTTTCCAACTGTACCGTCATTTGGTGTGAAATCTGACCCACAGTAGAGCCGCTATATAGACAGGCCGACGCATCAAGATGAAGTTTCACCACTTTGGATCCAACTCATTAACTTTTACTTTCAATTTTTCATTGTTGCGGAGTAGGGTTACCAGAAAAAAGTTTTGGCAAATGCTAAGCTTTGCCAAGTCCACGTGCCGCTAATAATTGCTCACAGTGAAAAATTACCAAAACGCGATTACTGGCCAGAAAAGACAACCACTCAAACACTTAAACTCGCGCTGGATCCAAAGTGGTGAAACTTAATCTTGATGCGCCGGCTCGTCTATATAGGGTCCTTAACCCACAGTACACACATATGCCACAGAGACCCAATTATAGGGTGGGCATCCATTCACAGCACAACAACATATTTGCACTAAAATAAAGGACAGGAGAGAGAAAGCACATCCATGCAATCGCCAGGATTCGAACCCGAACCGGGAACCACACCATCCCACCTTTTAAATTACTATGTTAAGAATACTAGTTTTAATTAGTAGTATCACAACTAGTTTTAATTAGTACTATTACAACTTTCTAAAATATTCAATTTCAGAGAATTATATTACTGTCGGCCCTGCTTAAACGAATACTGTCAGTTCCAAGAAATATTATTCGATAACCGGGGATCTTTACCTTTATGTCTATGGCATTGGTTTCGAGATATTTTATCTGTATAAGCGGGGTATTCGTTTATGCGTTACCCGATTAAGCGGGGGCGACAGTATTTTGTTTTTTAATCTAAGAAGAACCCCCTTCAACTTAGATAGGGTACCTGTTGGTTTCTATAAGTTACAAAGTTTCTTTTCTTTTTTTTTTCTTTTGCCTTACTTTTATACTTCTAATGAGTCGCAATTGAATTATTATTAAAATTAAGAATTCTTGGCTAAATTGAGAATATCAGATTATTGCTACTGATTTTAATTTATTATGTTTCCTTGTAAAAAAATAGAAATATTTAAATTTAACTGGATTCTAGAAAGAAATATTTAGTTTGTTTATCGTTTAGAATTCAATTAATTTACTGGTGTTGGATTCATTATTAATTGAATACATTTACATCAAATATTGTAACACTTTATTACCGCATTAATCTAATATATTTAATTTATCACCAGCGGCATTTTGTGACTTGAAATCAAGGGGATGTTGCTACCCTTAAATACACCAAAACTATAGGCAGATGTATAGTTAAGAATTTTTCAAGACATGAAAACATTCCTTGACATTTTTATAGGAGTAAAATATACTTAATGAATAAAGACCATAACAGTGATCATTTCTTTAGAGAATTAAATATTTTAAAGATGAAATAGAAGAAGACAAAGAAATAGTGTTAATAAAGTATGGAAGCATTCAAATAATATTTTTAGGTCTCAATTCTATTATTCCTCTACTTTTCAAAGAAGAATTTCATAAGAAACTGATTTTTCTTTCAAAAACATGATTAACTAAATTCAGTGGAGTATTTGCGATTTTTGATGAAATTATCCTTTATGAAAATATACATAAATAGAGGTCCTAAGATGAAATTTAAGACTAATTGTCTATTATGCATAAATTTGCATGTGGAGGCATCTTTACAATGTTTAAATAAAGAGAACATTGTTTGTACATTAAATAAACCCTGACATTTCTTATTTACAAAATCTATTTTTGCTTATTTTTAGCGAAAAGGTTGATAATTTTTTCTTTAATCTCTGTAGGACTGATCAGTGATTTTTTTCTGATGAAATCATTGCCTGTGTATTTAATCTGTTTTGGCTGATGGTGCTTTGAAAATTCTTTTTATTCTTTTTAAAGCTAGTTTATGAATTTCGTGCACCAGTCATAGAACTTATTTCATGAGGGTTCATCATAGATCTGTAACACACTAAATGAAGATCTTACTGCAAATAACGAGTTTGAAAGCAGGAACGTCTTCTGTAGATCATACTCATAAAAAGATGAGATGAGTCCGCGTATCACTGCAACTAAAAACTGTTGCTTGCACATCCATTTAAAATGAAATAGGAAACACACAATAAGCAGTGCCCCATTTTTGGGCACAATATAGAGATGCTTGCTTGTAATATTTTATAAATGATTGAAGAATATCTATATTTCTTCATGGTGAAAATCAAATATTTCTAAAGAAGATAAATCAATAAATAAATATATGCACGCAAATGTAGCGGATGCTATAGTTCCGTAGTCTGCATACGAGCCGCCTCTGTTCATCACACAAAAGACAAAACAAAGGTTATTGAACCGTTTTTAGTCCTCCGCATTCTTACGAACTCTATGCTTTTGACTTTTCCACCAAATGCCGACAAAATTGAGCTACACTTTACACACAACCATGGTTTGGTTTTCTTAGCATTTTTTTAATAAAAATTCTGCTGTTGACAAAAGAGGCAAATGAACTGGTAGTTCTGGAGTGAACTAGTAATAGGTGTAAATCTTCAAATCTACCGAAAATGCAGATATTTTGAAAAACAGCACTATACGAGGGGGTATATATATTATACACTATATTAGGGTGTGTCGAAAAAAGCTTTTTTTTTCTGATCAATTTCTAATAGCACGGAAAACTTGTCCATGGGCATCCTAATAACGGGAAAAATAATAAAAAAAATAATTAATTTCTTTTGTAATCGCGCAAGAGCTCTAAAGTTTAGAAAAAAAAGAGAAATTTCTGTCATTTTTAAAAATGAATATTTTTTTCAAAAAATATTTTTTTTTATTTCTAATAGTGCGGAAAACTTGTGCCAGGGCTTCCTAATAACAGCAAAAATAATTTAAAAAATAATTAATTATTTTTGAAACCACGAAGAAGGTCTAAAATTTCGAAAAAAAAAGAGAGAAATCTGTAATTTTTAAAAATATATAATTATTTATTTAAATAGTTTTTTATATTTAATAGTATAAAAACTACTTTTGTAGTTACAAATTGGTTTAAAAAAACTTAGGGTACATAGCCGTTCGTTTGAATTTGCACAAAAACCCTAAAAATCCTTTTTTTTTTTTTGGAAAAAATCACATATCGCAGCTTATTGCACATTTTAGCATGTTTTTTACAGATTCTAAAATAATACTAAATCAAGTCCCACCCACATCCTACCCAATCAACCAACCATTTTGGGTGTGCTTACTTACACCCTTTGAATTCTGACTTCGAATCAAATTTTTGCATTAAAATCTTTATTTTAAGGTTGTCTTAATAAAACCCTCTCGGTTTTCATTCCCGCAAACTTTAGCAACAGCCTTTGTAACTAGTTTTGTTTTACACACCTCTCCACTGACTGAGTGTGTCAGGGAAATTTCAAGTAATCAAATTCTGGAAGGGTTTTTTCTTTCAATAGGGTTGAAATATTATCTGTAGACATATTTGACAGAAGGGGTGGAGGTGTCAGCTTACAATTTGTCCAATCAATTAGTTCAGGATAGTCAGTGGCTTCAAAGTTAATTGAAGAAAGCTTGAAAGCTCTAATGTGGCCCACTACTGGCGGCTCATTTCTGGCTTTCAGTATCTTCCTGTAGCCTAACTCTCTAATGTGCTATCTGTTATCCATTATCATCGCCAGCATGAGAATCTCTAGATGCCAGAAGAAAGAGTTTCTCTGAATGACTGGATCGATTTTTTTTTAATGTTGTCCGGAAAATGTCTGGTTATTTGAATGATCTTTAATACGTGCTTCGGACCATCTTTCACAGTGTTGTGCACTTTAATATTGAACCAAACAGGAGCGTAGGTCTTTACAATGTAATTTGCAAGGGTCTTCATTTCGCTTGTCGGACTTATTTGGGAAACATAAAGTCTTAACACCCGGTTTGCACAAGTTAACCATCTGGAATGGCTGAGGGGTCCAGGATTTTTAGCTGCTAATTCTGGATCACAGCTTCCTGTGCTGACTGCTTGAACAATGTCTAAAAGATATTTCTAATCTTTACTGAGGTCAGTTTTATTTATTGTGATGGTAATACATTCATGCATAGAAAGTTTTTCTCTTTTTTCTTCTCTTTTAGCCAGTTTAACTGTCTCTTTTCTATCCAACGTTTTTCCCGTTATTAGGATGCCCATGCGCAAGTTTTCCGCACTATTAAAAATTTAAAAAAGTATTTAAAAAAAATATTCATCTTTAAAAATGACAGATTTTCCTCTTTTTTTCTAAACTTTAGAGCTCTTGCGTGATTACAAAAGTAATTAATTATTTTTTAATTACTTTTCCCGTTATTAGGATGCCCATGAGCAAGTTTTCCGTGCTATTAGATTGTTTTTTTAAAACCAAGGCCCCTATTACTAAGCACACCTAGTAATAATTAATTTCCTTTCATAAACTAACACATTTCATATATTCAAATAGTTTTTAGTCAAAATATTGTACATGCATTTAATTAAATTGTAAATGAGTAATAAAGTTACTTTTGAGCTGGTGATGAGCAATTATCTTCAAAAAAATATTTTAAGGCGAAAGCAAAAAGTCTAACAGAATTGCTATTTGTTGTGCGAAAGCAATGAAAGTTGCATTTGTTACATTTCATTTATTTGTCTCCTAACTAAGGGGAATAAGCATCAAAAGTGAGAAAAATTCGATTCTCATATCGAATGCAAATAAGGTAATTTAGTAAGGTAAAAAAAAAACACTTAGAATTTACATCTGAACATTTCTATTTGATGAATATCTATATATATATAAAAATGAGTGTATGTATACTAGTTCTCTATACAAATCCACAGTTTGCGTCAGGTTTTCATCAAACTTGACACAGAGGTTCCTTGATGCCCTAGAATTCTCATAGGCGGGGTCTTGAAATTTTAAAAAATCTAAAAAGCTCAAATTCAAGTTTTTTGTCAAAAAATGACCCTTTTATATAGGAATCTAGCCTATTATTAGGCCTATTTTTTTAATTGACAAGAGCCTTTAGGTTATAAATTGATAAAATTTATAGTATTTAAATATTAGCATTTTTCCAACAAAGATTAAAATTAAAACAATGAATTTTCATTTCAAGGCTCACCTATTTCATTTTAGCATGAAATAAGTCAAAAACAATTAAACTGCTTTTTTTTTTCTTTTCGACTGATAGAGATAAACCTTTAAAGCGAGAAAGTAATTTATTTCTGATTTATCAACCTTTCTACCTCGAGGCTCGGAAACAACGATTAAGAAAAACATAAATTTTTGAATTGTAAGTATATTTAGCTACCACTCTGCAAAAATGCCTCCGAAGAAACGGAAAGCAATAGGACAAGTTCATCCTAAGGCAAAAAAACGGCTGAAAAACGTGAAAATGAGAGTCCTGAGGAGAGAAATCGAAGACTAGCGACAGTGCACATTAGAGATATGACGGCTAGAGCATTAGAAAGCAATGAGCAGCGTGAGTATCGTCTAAGAGATCTGAGAGATAGAGCAACTAGATCAAGACAATCGGAGACAGTGAGTCAGCGTCAGTTTCGTTTAAAAGAATAACAAGAGAGAACTACTACATCAAGACTAAATTTATTTATTCTTGCGCCTGAAGGTGAAACTAAGAACGTTGTTTATAAACAAGTTTTGCGTTAAATTTTTATTAGAATTTTTTGAGAAGCTAAAGTTTTAGATTAATATGCACCCGGGCAACGCCGGGCATAAAGCTAGTTATTAATAATTATCGGCATAATCATCGAAAATTCGAAAAAGAAAAAAAATCCGGAGGTGGGAAGATAAAAGCATAATTAAAAATATTTTACTTCCGGTATTTTCGAATATGAAAATACCGGAATCTATCATGAAAATACCGGAAATCCGGTAAAATACCGGAACACAATCACCCCTGCAGGAGTACCCTGATAGGAGGTTATTGTGACCTCCAAAGAAATCTAATATATGCCATTTTTTTCTCTTTTGACACTTTTTATCATTACATGTTGTAAACATGTGCAAGTTCATATTTTATTATGTGGTCGACACTTTTACATTGCACTTAAAATGGAATACATGAATAAAGCATAAATGAAACATGAAATATAACTTCATATTAATATTAACATTCAAAAATAACTGAATAAAAAATATTTGCACTAAAAATGCAATGAGTTTAAATAAAGTCCTATGATTTAACAAGAAAAGGATGAGTTTTGTACAGAAGTTCAATTCCACCGTAACAGACGTATCATTCGAAGCTTTAACACCCTACTAAGACCCCAAACACGCTAAATCCTTGTTTCATTGCATGCACTTCATAAAGTACATGGACTCTACTTATGCAATCAAACTCTATATTATGCAATCAAATTTTGTAATTTTTTAAAAGCAATATTTGTTATAATTTTTTAACTCCGTAACAGACGTATCTCACAAATGAGAGAAGTTTTTTGGCCTTCAGAAACACCTCAAAAATTTCTGAAACTATACATGCAAAAAATTTACTTGCAATTCGTTTCAATCGATCAGAGTATGATAAAAACATATAGCTTAACGAGATTTTGATAAATTAAAAAAAAATAGGTGTAAATTGCCCATTTATGTGAGCATGTGTCGTAACAGACTTGCCGCAAAAAGTAACAGACGTATCAGTTCTGATTTATTGTTTTGTGTTTAAATAACTTAAATTTTGTTCTGAAGCCCTCAGATTGTTATTACATGGGCAATTCCACTGTGTCGGACGTAAGAATTGCACGAAATTTGCTTTAAAAAACAATAAATTTTGCTGGTATACAATTTGGAAGCTGACCAAAATATTTTTTTACATACTTTCCTATGTATGTAGAATTATTAACCATGAAAAGAATTTCTGATAAAACATTGTATTTAAACAAAAAAATTGAGTGCAAAATTACTGCATAAAATTACATTTATGTATCCTTAAGTGTGGAAAGGTTTGACAGACTCTGAATATAATAAGAGATAAACCTTCAAAAAAATTTATTATTGAAAGACCATTCTTTTATCTTCATGAATGTAAGCGATATTTTTACGAAAAAATTTGTAGTATAATTAATTTCTGAAATTTGCAGCTTATGATGAAGGATGATAAAAAAAGTGTTTTCGTTTCTTCAGCACTTATTATTGGTCTCCTAAATGCCTGGGTGGCTTAACTTCTGTTGGAAAGTGAGACAGCTGAAGCTTATCTTTTATGTGACAGAAGTAACCGAACAATTGGCCCCGGTTTTCAGAGAAATTCCTTATAAATGACTTTGTAATGAGTATCCAAATAAGTTCGTTCCATAGTAAATTTTAGATTTTTCTCCATTGTTAAATACTTCTTGGATTTTGTGTGTAAATGGGCATTACCCTCTCCATA
>JAXGGA010013522.1:0-34935 GCA_038373865.1 Uloborus plumipes
TTTAGGGGGTCCGGGGGTTTCTCCCCCGGGAAAATTTTTGAAAAAAAGTTTTAAAATTCTGCATTTTGAGGCCTTATATGGGGCAATTGGGACTTCAAAAACGTGTTGGAAGTAGGCAAACAACAATCTCATAAATTTTCTGCATTCTTTTGCAAATTAAGATTAATCAAAGCATAAAAAAATGTTTAGTTTAACAAACGATTAACATTAAGCGACAGAGAGGAAAGACAAGGGAGGAGAAAGGATTAACACATTATCACTTGCTTACATCGGTTTTCACTATAGTTACATAGTAGTTTTTGATCAGTTCTCCAACTCACCGACAGACACAGCACTTGTTAGTAACATAAAATAACCAATATTATAAAACACATAAAATTCTTTAAAAGAAATAGTGTAGAGATTTAAAAAATAATTAACGAGAGAGTAACATTCTGGCCATTTAGTTAATTCATATTTTAATTATTTATAAGAAATAGGATTGAAGCACTTTTGAAGGAGTTTCAAAAAGGTATTTAATGATTTTCAAAGACTCTGGAACAGTTAAAATTCTTTAAAGCATTTCATTTGCACTTTCCAGTCTCTGACGTTTTAATAGTTGATTGGACAGTCTTACGAAATTGTTAAAACTTTGAAAGACACATCTTTTAAAGATTAAAAATAGATATTAAAAAATACTTATAACGACAATTTCTTTTTCAATCACTAGTACTGCAGAAAACGAAAAAGAATACAGGTAGGGTAATATTTTTTCTCGTGCTTAACATATTAATAAAAGAATCAATTACAAAGTAACTTCTAAAATACTGAATTAGGTATTTAATGAATAGTCAGAAATGAAACATGCGAGTCACAAAAAATTATTTTTGAAAATATGCTACAAAAAATGCTGGAATATGATTTTTGCATTACGCAGAATATTTTTTTTAATCAAGGAGCTGAGTTTCGCGCAACTTGATGCCCACCTCCCCTCCATTTGTGTTAGAAACTTTAAAATTCAAGGTTTACAGCTACATTTAACAAAGTTTTCAAGGTTTTTAAGCATTTGTAAATGGAATTTTTTTTAAGTAACTTTTGTCTAAGATTGGTGAGCGTCCAACAAAGCAGAGGGTCTGTGAACGTATCCGTTTTTGTGTGGTCTTGTTGATATTAACATGTTTAGAAGCGTTTGAAGACATGTTTAGCTATTAAAATCCCTCGAGGATTACAAATGCTTATAAATGGGGACCAAAAAAGTACCCTGTTAATTGAATCAGGGCGCTGAGAAGCAATCTCAGCCTAGTCGGAAACTAGGGGCCCGGCGATTAGGGGGTAAGAATCTGAGTGGTGTAAGTTTTATAAGTTTTATGGGGGGAGGGGGACCGCCGATCAAACTTATAAGTAGCTTGCCTTGAGCCTGAATTGATTTGGGAAAGAGAGCTGGAAGTGCTAATGAGAGTCTTGTTTTCAAGTTTGTTTTGCAGCTAATAAGAATTTGAATTGTCTTTTTTTTTTTTTTGTACTTCTTCAAATTTTTACTCGTTTAATAGTTAAAAAGAAAAAATAATATATATATATTTTTTTTTTGCCATTTAAAATAATAAAAAAAAAAGAAAACGTTTTTTTTTTTTTTTTTACATTATAAAACATTTCGGGTTTCGGGGGGGGGCTCGGGCCCGTCGGGCCCCCCCCTCTGGATACGGCCTTGATCCCTGTACCTACCACTACACGTGATTTAACCGGTGGTTAACCACCTAAAGAGCGCTCTGTTTTTCTTCTTTATCTGGACCAGGAACAGAGTTATTCTCGGATCCAGCACCTCCCAAAGTTTTTTTTTTCTTTTTTATAGAAGCTATGAGCTTCGACATACATGAGGACTGCGTACTATGCGCCTTGCCTCCTAACAAACACAGAGCAGATTTACGGCACAGAGAGGTTGAAATAACGACCATGGGCAGGGTGGGACTCGAACCCACGATCACTTGCTTACGAGGAGAATACTCCAACTCTGGGCCACCGTGACCCCACCTCCCTAAGGTTATTTATTGATTTGGAATACAATCTTGGAGGATATTAAGCCCATGAATATATTTAACGTGCCCCAGTCACCATTAGTGAACACGGTGGATTTTCGATCTACTGGGATTGAACTCGGAACCTTTCGGTTTCGAGTCCGATGCCTTATCGATCAGGCCACCTTCGTCTTGATTATTCCCACAATTCTTTCAAAGACAGAAAACTGTCCTCACCTCCATATGGCGGGCAGCTTGCCGACGAGTCCCTTGCCGAACTTGGCCAGGGAGGGCAGCTTGTAGGTCTCGTAGATGGCGCTAACGGCGTCCTCGGCACCCCCGTTGAGGACCACCAGGGGGTGCTGGTAGTAGGCCCTCCAGTTCTCCTCCGAGATCGAGGGCAGGGGCGCCGTCTGGTGGCTGCTGCTGATGAGCACCGTGGGGCTGTCATCGTCTGGTTCCTCCTTCACGGAAATGATACTGGAATAGAAAGGAATTCGAAGTCAGAAATCATTACAAGCGAGCAGTATAGTCAACTAATGTGAACAAGTTATCAAGGGCGGCTACTAGGGGCGATGGGCCGATCGCCCCTCCCTTGAGGGTTATTGCACCAGCAATATTTCAGAAATAAAGTCCTAAAAACGCAAGTGTATAGTCCATCTTTGATGACGCTAGTGGAAGGGATGGGGATCAGAGATTTTCCTTCGGTAATTTTACGAAATTAAAGTTTCAAAAACTGCAATATTCAAAAATGTGCCTGGGGATGTTCTTAAAATTCCCCGGAACCATTAGAAAGTTGAAGTTCTAAAAAACACGAAATTTAGAACATGCTTTGTAACTGAAAAAGGGAGGAAGACGTTCGGGGATTTCCTCTGTCTCCATCTCCTTGAATAAAAATATATGTTTTAGTTGTTTCTAATGGAAATAATGAGGAAGCCTCCCCCCCCCCCCCGAATAAAAAAAGCATGTTTGAAATTAGATACGTAGTAAGAGGAAAGTAAAATAATTAATCACCCCTCCTTGAAAATTTTCAGGATCCGCCCTTGCAAGTTATTATAGCTTGACCACGGAGAGATGGCGGATGACATTGACACTGAAATTGACCCCTTTCGTTTTGAAATCGGCAGGATTAGCGAGAAAAGTAACTTTTTACCAATTTTGTTCATTGAAAGTTTTGATTGCCTGATTGATCTCTCCTATATATATAAAAAAAAAGCTATCCGTTTCCGCTTCAAGACCATCCGCCATCTCTCCGTAGTCAAGCTACACAGTACACTCCCGATTATCAGCGGGTCTTTCACATTCTTATTTTCTTTTATGGTGATGATTTACTGAATGCAGAAAAATGTAAGTGTGTTATTTCTGTACCTCAGAACCAGACTAACGTAAGTCCATTTTCGTCATTTTTCGGTAGCGGGGAAAAACGATTGTCGAATACATCGTTTTTCCCCTCTACTGAAAAATGACGAAAATGGACTTACGTTAGTCTGGTTCTGAGGTACAGATTTGTCATTTACAGCTTTTAAAGATACATTTTTCATTCAATGTTATCATTTTGAGTTATGATTTTTATGTAAACGTTGTTTTATTAACTTTTTTTTTTCAGCTAATGAATACACTATACTAGACAGCACTTAACTTGACACTGAACGTCACTACGGGCGGAGCCAATAAGAGCTCACAAGCAGTTAGCGATCTCCTCTAATTCGTTAAGTAGGCTGTGACGTTTTATCTAGCTCGTTTTTCATAGGTTAACGCACACGCTGACGTCACGATGTTTTTGCCATGAAACCTTGCAGTGTAGTATACAGTCGAAGCTCGTTATAACGACCACACGTTATAAAGACCATCCCAATATAACGACCGGTGAGAAAACCCCCAACTGTATCCCAATATAGTCTATGTTCTATCTCTTATAGCGACCACTCGCTATAAGGACCGTTTTTTGTAGGACGGAGATGGTCGTTATATCGAGCGTCGACTGTAGTATCATTTTTATGTATTTTTCGTCTTATCCGCGGTATTCGCTGATCCGTGAATAATCAGGAGTTTACTGTAGCTTTATTTTATTCCTGGTCATAGATAAACATAGTTGAGAGTAAGAACTTTTTTTTATACATCTACGGATCTAGGGTTTTCAGACAGAAATTAGCTCCTAAAAATCATTTTATACGCGTAGTTGATACTAACAGAGGTGCCCATCTCTCTCTAAGAGTAATAGATGAAGGGACTATGTTATTTTATACGCACAGTCGCACACTAAAGACAATTCCAGAGAACGAAAAGGCTGCAACAATAAAACTTTGAACTTTTATTACTCGTAATTTCTGTTGTGTCACATAACCCCTTCCCCTGTCAAGACCTTCAGTTATTAATGACTTATGTGTTGAAGCGAAAAATTTCGAATTACATAAAAAATAATAAAACATAAGGCATGCTATGCCTCATAATTACAGATTCCGTATCCCAAAACAAACATGGCCGCCTCAAAAATCAAGCACCCGCCCCTTTATTTTTAAAGGGGGGGGGGAGACATAGTACTGGGGAATCTAGGGGTCTAGATTATTCAAGGGGATTATGTTAAGAAGATGGTGATCTCCAGTGCCACCCCCCCCCCCCCCCCCCCCAACTTCCACGACCAACTAAAAATAAAATGATGATTACAAGATTTCATACATTATTTAGTTAAATATTTCTTTAATGATGTCTTCAGCAAAAGAAACTGATAGTAAAACCGGGGCCTGATTACTGAATAGGCCGCAGTCTGGGGCCCCCAAATGGCTAAAATTGCTGTAGTCAATGCCTAAATGTGTTTTATCCTATCCTATGTCTAAAATTGCAAAGCCACACTACAGGGGCCAGTGGCGTATCCAGGAATTGATTTTGGGAGGTGCACATCGAACATCGACACTGTGATGAGAAAGGAAAAAAATCAAGAAATATGGTGAAACTTTAAAAACGCAGTATTTCGAATTAATTTTTTCTATTGAACGTTGCTCAAAGATTGTTTTTTTTTTTCCACAAAAATGAATATCATGCAAGAACAATAAGACGCGGGTACATTGCTCATTTTCCTCTTACATTTCCACAATTACAGAATAACAATTAGTCTTGCTTCTTATTGTCGAAAGCAGAAAATAATATGACAATATTTCAGTGTCCATAAAGTATTTTTCATTGAAAAAACCTGAAGCATATTTACATGAAGGTTACATGTTTTTTCAAATTTCGGTGCCACCATTTTTTGTAGTCTTACAAAATCTTGGGGGGTGCATTGGTCCCTTGGCACCCCCCCCCTGGATACGCCACTGACAGGGGCCCCAAAAAGGAATTGGCCTGAGGCCCCGTGATATCTTAATCGGGCCCTGAGTATAATCAGTAAACAAAATCTATTGGGGGCATAAAAACAAATAACGATAATCATCACGTTTTTCTTGTTTTTGATAGAATTATTCAAGCAATTCTCTCCTGTAGAGAATTATTTACCATCAAAAAACAGGATAGTTCAATGTGACCTTTAAACCCTTTATTATTAGCCTCACCAGACAGCGAATGGATATGCAAATTATGTCTCGACGGAGAACTTACAAGAGGTTGAAGAACAATTTGACCTAATGGATAATATTAATGGAAAGAAAAAAATTTCTTAATAGAATCGAGTTTGTTTACAGAGCTCGGGCCTCGAATAGGAGAACGTAGTTCTTTTACATTGAGAACCGATTTTATATTCTCGGCGCTCCCAGCCGAACGTCATTACTTGGGCATTGTTCTCGAAGAATTGGGCGTAGCCTTTTTCTCTCGGATTTAGGCTACAGCTGGTTCTGGATAACGCCTAGACCTCGAATATTACCACAGGCATTCGACTGGTTTTGTTTTCTTATCTGTTGCCACTCCGAGCATGTAAAAGTATCAAATCTGTATGGGTGATTTTCTCAACACGTTAACTTTTGCCAATGCCAAGTAGGAAAAATTCAACTTGTAATTAATTAATTATTGTTAATATTTGTTTAAAGACAACTCATTTAAGATCACAAATCAGTGCTCAGTAACGAAAAAAACTTAAAAATAAAATTTTAATGAGAGTTTAAAGTTTAAGTTTAATGTAAAAAGTGTAATTACCATCTCCCGGCTTAAACACTTCCCTAACTCAAGAAATATTTTTAAAACTTTATTCATTTGATAAATAATGACATAGAAAGCAAAATACACCATTTAGAATATTGCTTCATATATTTTTTTTTACATTATTTACAAACAAAACAGATTAAATCTAATTTTTTAAAGAAATAGTAGTATTTTTCGTTGGAATTTTAAACTTTTACAATACCAACTTTTTTTTACTGCAAAGGGTTACAAGTTTCTTTATTTTTTCATTTGTCTGTTTTACATTTATTTTTATTTAGTCTATAAAATATTAACTGTAGGCGGACTCGAAGCATAATGAGTACAAGAAAGATCGGTTTCGCAAGAAAGGCAAGTTAGCATGCGTAAACCTAACACTGATTTGTTAAGAAAAGAAGAAAATAAATACCTTTGTGCGATAGATGTAAAGTTTAAATCCAACGTTAAAAATGTACAGTATACCTGTATATTTGTGCATTTTTAACGTTGGATTTAAACTTTACTGATTTGTTATTTTCATTCCAAACCATCTGATGAAGCTTCATGATATTTGGAACTGACTTCAGATTTTTTGGTAGCAGGGTTTCAACTCGCTTTATATCAGTCTCTGTGACGGTGAAGAGCCTTACTTTTAATGCTTAACGCAATTTAACATAAAAGTAAACATAATTACAAAATAGAACGAATAATTATTATTATATAAGTATTTTAAGTCATAAGTTAGCTAAAATAATAATGAATTTGTTCTAAATTATTCTAAGAATAAAAAAAAAACAGAATTATATAACTAACAAGGAGAAATTTAATTCAGATTTTAAAAATTTACTTTTGAAAAATATATTCCTTTAATGTTGATCTGTTTCGTAGATAAAAACTATTTTGGAGTTCAAAATATTCTAAACTACTTTTTTCATCTCCATTATATCATTTGAACTTTACCTAAAGAGTATAATAATTTAACAACTAACAGTTTGAAAAAATAAATAAACAAAATCCAAATATAAAAAATAAAATTTCGAATTTATACTTGAATTGTTAACCATAACTAAACAATAATGTAAATGTTACAGACTGTTCTTAGAATAGAAGAGACAAACAAAATTGTGTAGAAAACTTACCATGAAAAATTTCGTGGAAATAAAATACAATTAACGTTTGGATTTATTTTTAAATGCTTAATTTTGTTCTACTCAGTGAGAGAAAAACACTTTGAAACACAAAATATTCTAAACTACTTTTAAAATATTGATTAGAATAGTTAAATTTATAAAATTTTATTCTTATTAAGTTTTAAAATTTAGATGTAACTAATTAAACAACTAACAACTTCCATACAACTAAATATCATTCTTTCTAAATTATAATGAATTTTAAAGATTGAACAATGTGCCTAACTTATTGCCATTTGAATTTGCTAAAAGTATTAAAAAATAACACAACAATATAAATAACGTGCATTAAAATTTTTGAAATCCATTAAAATGTCACTCTCCCGAAACCACTTCGTAAGTGGGGACGGAAATGACAGGGACGGAAATGACAAAACAGTGGGTTTTCGAAAACAGTGTGAAAAGTGTTTCATATCTTTAATTTAACTGTTGATACCTTAAAAGTGTTCGCAAGAACAAATTCGGCAGTGGAATTTTTTTTAATTTTATTTAAATTTTCTGGAAGATAACCAGGGGGACGGAAATGACATTGAATAAAGTCACGCATAGAATTTTTAAGATAAAACAAGCCTCACACACCCTAAAAGTTGTGTAAACTTTGTTTAAAGCGTATTTTTCTGCTGAGAAGAATGTTCTTAAACATTTTGAGCTATTTTATTATGAACTAGCACCATTTATAGGATTTTATTGAAGGTTTTTCTACTTGGGAGAATTTTTTTTCAAAACCTGGGGACACGTATAAGTTGAGCTCTCTATCAAAATATGTAAATATGATAAGGAATGCTTATATGGAACATTGAAGTACACACTTGTACTGTATCATAATGCATATGTATTAATTTTTAAAAATGTTTCTTCATATAGTAATTTTTTTTTTAAGTTGACAAATGTGTGTGGGGACAGGGGACGGAAATGACATTTTGCATATATATTATTTTTTTAAATATATAATTTAAGTGCAAAATAGTGCCAATGCACGTTGTCATTACTCTTTATGAGCATCTTGAATAGAACATAGCATTAGATAATGAAAATAGGTGTTTAATTGGAAGATATGGATGAAGGACACAAAAGTTAACGAATTGAGAAAATAACCCGTATATAGTCGATTGTTCAGAGGGTGTGTGGCGTTTTTCGCTTCTGAACTGAGGGGAAAAGACGTGAAGGAAATCTGAAGCTTTATTATATTTTGCAGAAAGAAAATCATTTTCATAAAAAAGGAAAACTTCCTTCTTAATAAATAATAAAACGTTTGGAAGATGTCTTAACACTACAGAAAGGAGTCAAATAGTCAGTATCTTTTAAATATTTCAAATACTAAAATAATTGCTGGCTTTCAGATATTGTAGTAGTCCAAGTTTTTAAAAAATAAGTACATACTTACTACAGTCGACGCTCGATATAACGACCGTCTCCGTTCTACAGAAAACGGTCTTTTATAACGAGTGGTCGCTGTAAGAGGTACAACATAGAGTATATTGGGATATAGTTGGGGGTTTTCTCACCGGTCGTTATATTGGGATGGTCTTTATAATGTGTGGTCGTTATAACGAGCGTCGACTGTATAACGATATTATTCAGCACAAGATTCGAACATATGTCAGAGGCATGGACCGCAAACTGAAGCTCTTTTCGGTGGTGCCTCGAACTAAAATTTTAGGGAGGGAAAATTCCCAATTTGCCAAGTGAAATTCTAATAATTGTGCCAAACGATAAAATACGAGCTTGTGCACATATACGTATATAGCATCGAATGATAAGAAACACTAGGAATCATTTAAAAAATACGTAAAAAATTAAAAAAAAAAAGTCGAAATATTTTATACGATTCTGCCGAATCGTACCGTAAAATGGGGTGTATAGGAACTGCGGGGTGATTCGGAACAAAACTTTCTGATCATACAAAGAAATTCTTCATAAATATACCGTCGGGTATTTTTGGCAAGTAGATTTTTTTAGAAAGGTAATACTATAAGAAGTAGGAAACAAATATTTTTGTCATTCCGGCAACATTATTGGCTTCTGTGCAAGGCTGCAAACCGGAAGCTATAAAACATCAAGTTTTCATGGTCTGCAAAACTTTGCATGTAAGTACAGACCCCTTTATATTTCAAATCTAAGAATAGTATTTTTTAGCTATGCATATATCTGAGTAACAGAATAACACATTAGAAGAGACAAATATTTTTATTGTGGCACAAAAATGAAAAAATTCTTTATAATGTCATAGGATAAGGATTTGCGGGGTGAATCGGAACACTTTGTTCTGTTGTTCCAATTCAAACTTATTTAAAGGAAACTTTGAAAAATAAAGATTCTAACCCCAATTCTTCTAGTCAAGACAAGAACAAGGATTTATTACTGTTTATCCCTCCTCGTGAGCAACTAGATCTTAGAATGACAGAAAGTTGCAGATTTAAAAAGATTTTTGCTCCAGGAGACTTATTTTTACTTAAAATACGTGGGGAAAACCATACAGACTTTATATACACTGACAGTGATTAATAAGTGGGAACATCTTACAGGACAATCCCCGAAACAAAGAGATTTCAAGAAACTTAAGAAAAGGCATCCCAGAAGATGTTATGAAAAAACTTAAGATAAGCCACAACTGCTAGTTTTAATGACAAGTACATATTTCTGACGACATGAGTGACTTCAATTTATGTTAAGGCTTTGTACGAGTACGAGTATTTCACTTCAAAAGCATTTCTTGAAATTAATTTTGACAAATCATAAACGCTTACTGGTATCGAAAATAAACTTTTATTTGACAGTAACTATCTGTTCCTATTCTCCCCCATCAATATTACTCATGTTTGTGAGACCTATTACAGGTTAAACTGAAAAAAATTAAACTTTTAACATGTGTTCCGATTGACCCCTATCAGCGGGGTGATTCGGAACACTCCTAAATTTCTATATATTTAAATAATAACTGTTGAAAATGTTTTGTCTTTTCTTGGAATATCAAAAGCAAAGCAAGACCGAAGTTTTTCCCCAAAAAATTAAATTAAAAAAAAAAATCTTTTAACTACTTTTTTTACAATCAAAGCTGAAAAGTGTTCTGATTCACCCCATTTTACGGTACGCAAAATTTGCAGAATAAGGAATTTTTTGGGGAGGTCACCCCTGGACATTTTTCAACCAGTATGAGAAGATTTCTGTCATCATCGGCGGTTCAGCTGTCTAATGGAGAGGTAAATATCGCATGTGGAATACGACCAGTCATGTAAGATAGTTAAAACCCAGATTCAAGCCGCGTGGCATCAATCAATATGAATGTGGGTTCATTAAAACTTCAGAAGCTTTAATCATTGCCACACGTATCCAACAGAGAAGAGATAATCAGAGACATTGTCAATGTACTTTTATGTAGATGCAGTACCGGATCTAGGACGGAGTAAGCCGCGGCCTTTCCCCGGGTGGCAACGTTCAGGGGTGACAAATCCACCCTGTTTTATGTTTTCTTTTTCGTTGAAACCATATATAAAAACTTATAGGGTATGGGCGGCGGTTTGCCACGGCTCTTAAAAATTGCTGGTTAGGCAGTGTAGATATAAGCTGAAGATGATTTTAACTGTGAAAATAAAAGCAGTCCAAACAGGATTTGGGGAAACACATACAGAACAAATAAAATCAGAGTATGGCAGCAACCGGAATGGAGTTTTCGAAGTTACCTTCTCGAGGTTTCGACACATTGGCAGTTTTAGTGTGGTAATATATATACATGTAACGGTTGTTAAGACCCCCCCCCCCCTAAACACGCACAATCACGAGAAGACAGTTCTGGTTACGTTAATGAACCAGGTAATATAATTACGAAACACTTTGTCAAGCACGTGAAAATTTGTCACAATTCCAAGAACTTCCTCAATGAATACACCCCTTTCATCTGAATCCGCCAATGAATGCGTGTAAAAGTAAGCGTTATGCGCACAAAAAAACACGCGAACAGCATATTTTATGAAGACATCGTAAATCACGCCGCAAGTAACTTTCAGACAGATGTCGACTAATGGAATGAAGGTCATATCGAAAATTTCCAACTCAAGTAAAGAACTCCGGGCGTCTTCAACCAAAGCAGGTTTATGCGAGTTGTTATGGAAAATTCAACCAGCATGGTTACAACCGAGTGTTCATTCACAGAAGAGTTTGGGAGTTCCGTTCGCAATTCCTACGATGCTGATTCACCACGCTTTGACGATTTTCATAGCAGGTTGTTTCTAAATGTGTGGGGGAAAAAAAACAAGAGTTCAACACAAGAGAGAATAACTCTTTGAAAAAGGAAGCGAAAAGCGTGCTACATCCATTTAAAATAGATAAATTAGGCCAAAGAAAAGGAAAGACATGCAGTTGAAAATGCAAGCATGCCCTCCATAAGGTATAATCATTATTTAATTCTTTGGGGCTCAAGATTTCAGAAAATGGAATACCCCCATGACCCATGTTGAAAACATTTTATTATTCTTTTCAAATTAAACAATATTGGTTATCACACGAATAATTTGTACAGACATCCTGAGCAGGGTTCCTACTCCTTTCTTAAAACGAAAAATAAGGACTTTCTAAGGACTTTTTTTTTTAAATTAAGGACGACCTCAAAAGTTTATTTCAAATATACATACATTTTATCGGTTACATAAACACTTTGGACTTCAAGCCTTTGTCCTTAGAAAAATATTGCAAAAACATTTATCATTAAAATTCAAAGCTAAGACTAAAAAATAATTATTCTTAATTAGTTAAACCAAACGGATGTGATAAGTAGATATTTTCAGGTCATGCTTGAGAAATGAAAAGAATATTTTTTCAATATTGCTAGCAATTTTAAATCATTAAATTGTTAGCAAAAGTAAAAAATAAGGGCTTGGAAGGAATTTTAAGGACCTTGAGCCAAAAATAAGAACTTTTCAGGGCCCTTATTTTGAAAAATGAAAAATAAGGAGTTTCTAAGGACTTTTAAGGACCGTGGGAACCCTGCTGAAATACCAGCGAACATGTTTGCAACATTTGTGGATGACATTACCAAGTGCTTTAGGGGAAACTAGGGGAAACAAGGGAGACTTGATCCGTAGGGAGACTTGACTCATGGCGATTTTTTCCATAAAAATAATATTTCAGGAAAATTTTAGTCACATTATTGGTTGACCAGTCACGCAACATTAATTTGCAGGGAAAAGCAATTTCAGAATTATCAGCATGTTTCAAGCAATTCAGCGTGAAAGGATACTATACCATAAAAGTAAATTTTGAATATTTTGGAATTTGTCAACTATTTACTTTTAAATTTTAAGGCAAGTAAATTTTCGAAGTTTATATGTGTTAGTCATTCCTTTAGCTATGTAATGATATGCAGTTGCTGTACATAAATTTAATGCAAGTTATTAAAAAATTAGGATAAACAAAGGAAAGCGAACTAGAGGGAGCTTTGACCCAAGCTAGCTAGGGAGACTTGACCCACACACTATCATGATGTTTTTGTTTAAATTGATAGGGTAGTTGTGACCTATTAAAAATCCCCATTTTGATCGTTAAATATTGTTACTTGACCCTCAAAACTCCAAAATTCACCACTGCCGTATTTTAAAACACAACGATTGATTTTTAATGAATTTTTAAAAATCCGACGCGCAAAAGCGCGCTTTTTTGATACGTCACGAGTTACGTCACTCGGCCTCAATCCTCAGCTCTACGCGACGGTCCCGTGTTATCGCTACGGACATTTTGAGCGCGTAGTTATTTTTAATTTTTAGATATTTAATAATCCTTTTGATGCATGATGGAGACAGGATACGTCAAAGGACAGTCCAACAATCTCCCTCAAGTGACATCAATGATGGTTTTTGCCTATTTTCGAGAGGACGAGCGATTTAAATCTTCCAAAATCACGAGGAGTTAATACTCTTCAAGTGCGTCTTCAACGTAGCCAAGCGTTTCCCTCGCTTCTCCCGGTCGGCTGAGGCGCGGCGGAAGTACCGATGACGTTTCTTCCGCAGCCGAGTGACGTCACATTTTCTTGAACTTTAAAAATTATTTAAAAAAAAACTACTTATCGTATCGCAAAAATTTTTTCACCGATGATGTTCACACATGTTACTCTATCATATAAAAATAAAATTGAAAAATCGAAAACTACCCTATCTAAGTAATTACTATATTTACTGTGATTAGAACCTGAATAACCACACTGTTAAAAAAATGTCCTGAAAATAACGGAAAAATATACGGCAGCTGAGTTGCCGGAGTTTTTCCGTTTCGTTAATTTCCGTGATTTCGAAAAAGCTCCATTCGTCATTTTTCCGTTCGTCATTTTTTCGTTTCTTTATTCTCCGTTTTTCATTTTTATTATCCCCGCTTATACGTTATAGGCTTATACCTATATGCTTATTGAACACTGAAATATGCGCCCTTCAGGGCCCTATCCCGGTTAAACCACGAAGCTGTGGTAGGTACGGGGGACCCTGGAGGTGTGAAATGAAATGAACACTGAAATAACAAGTGACGAGAATGTTGTTTGTCGAAAGAAAGACGGGTATGGAATTTGAGTAAAATATGGGAAAATGAGAAACAAAAACAGAGCGGCGAAAAAAGGAGCGTAAACTAGCTCACCGTAAAATTATATATATATATATATAAGGCAAAATGATGCGCAAAAATGTAAACTTTATAACTCTTACGAATTTTGTTTTTTAGAAAAAGTTTGAAAAGGTCCGCTCATACTTTAAGCAAAATTCAGTGCATGAGTTCAAACTCAAACATTTTACCTTTAAAAAAAATACTAAAGCAATACAAGAATTGGCTTTTTTTTTTTCATTAAAAATTTTAGTTCATTAAAATAACATGATTTTGTTTTTGAAAAGATTAGATCAATCTCGCATAAAATACTCAAATATTTTGAAGATGGAATGATCAATGCATAGTATTTCTGAGCGCATAAATTCAAAACATTAAAAAGTATAAACAAGGTGCATTTTTTTAAAAATATTTTCTCTTAAGTTTGAATAAAAATTAAGTTCTTCCGAAAGTTTTTTTCCTTTCTGAATTTAAAACATTCGTGGTTCCTTTTTAAAAAAAAACCTGTATTTTTACTGATTTCCTCTATTTTCATGTATTTAAGTTATGGTGTTCATAGTGATCAACACTTTAAGAAATGCACTCTCAAAATTGACGATATTTTCTTTGTTTTTAATGAAATCGCTTCCAATGATATGCATCGGGCGAACATTTCGTCAAATTGAAGAAACTGCTTTCGTCACTTTTTTGAGGATGAATTTCGTCAAATGTAGCGAAATATTTCTTTATCCTAGTTTCGTCGAATTGACAATTCGTAGTTTTGACAGTATTAATTTCGTCACATTAATTTCGTTGTAGTTGGACAAGTTTGTTAGTTAATTCAATTTTTAAGTTATTCGTTTTTTATTTTAAGTTATATTTTAATCATAATTCAAAATTTCTCTCTTTTTATATGTAGTCTCCCACAACATAAAAATATAACTAATTGTAGTTCGACTTTATTAATGTAGAAATTCAGATGTTTAATTTCTTTTTAAAAAAGCAGCAGTTAACTCTTTGTCAAACTACCTATTGATTATTTTGCTCTGTTAACAATGCAGGAATAAAAGTTTTAGAATCAATGCAGTAAATCACAAGAAAACAGTACAGGTACAACTCATGACTGCAGTGAATTAATAGATCAATAGGTTGCTGTAAAGGAACACATTGCATTTTCTGAAAATTATTATTTTTTATTATTTTAATGCACGATAGCTCTGATTTGACTTTCCAAACTTTTGATGATATTTAAATAAACACTTTTATATTGATTTTTCATTTATTTCTTAATATATTTTACACTGAAGATGAAAACAAATGTGTAAATAAAGTAAAGTCATTAAGGAAAAAAGATTAGTTTTGGTAAAAGCTTTTAAATCTTTATGGAAAATTTCAAAAATCATTTTACTAACCCTCAGCACTCATAGTAAGTTTATATATGTAACTCTTAAATGTCTATTAGTTTACAACATAAAATAACTAACTATTGAGTCTAGACTCAAATTCAAAATAAAAATAATAACAAAAGTAAAAACATGATAAAAATTGATTGAGCAAGAGCCATTCTTACCTCTTATCTGGAAGAATCTGGCAAAAAAGGCAACAACAAAGTGTGTGGATTTTAAAATACACTCACACACCCTTTTGTTGCCCATTTTGATTGAATCAACGGTGATTAATTATGGACTGATAAACCAAATGTTCTTTAAAATGTCGGGCAAGGGAAATATGGAAAACAGAATCCTCACGACTGCCAGGTGCATGAAAATATTCAATAGTTTTTTCACAAGTCAGTTTTACCAACGACACAAAGCAATTGCCACTCGAATGCTATAAAACCAGCTAACGTTCTTTAAAGCAAACTCAAATTAAAACAAAATGGCTTCACAAAAAATATCACGACACAACAGACACGAATAAAATTATACGTTCTAACGCGATGTGTTTTGGAAAGCAGTGTCTTCAAACCACAGACTAATGCGAAGAATACAAGGTCCGCGTCTCTCCGTCTTTCACAAGAAGCTCTAATACGCATATCGTCGCTTTGGAAGAATAACGCTGCAACTCAAAAAAGCCCATTTTTCAGAAAAGCAATTTTTAACTTTTCAGAAACTTCTATCGCGCTTGTGCTCAAAACTATTGCGACTATTTTAATGAAACTAGCACTAAAAAACCGCATTTTAATCTCTTTTCTAATGTAGCATGATTGATTTCAATGGCATTTTAACTAATGACGTCATTTTAAAAAGAGTGAAGGTAGTTTGAGTTACATCAGTGTTCTCCAAAAATTGCTCCCTAGCGGATATTTTTGACACTTTTCAGTTGTAACCTTGTTCATCATAAAGAGCAATTTTTTCTGAACAAAATGATATAAAAATGTCATTTTTCGATTTTTTTAGAGTTACAGCGTTATTCTTCCAAAGCGACGATATATTAATTCACAACGGCTCTGCAAGTTTTGCCGTCTTGTACTTAGACCAATGCATCATAGTTAACGCAGAAACCATACGCCGCGCCGCAACCATAAAGACGGGAAAATTCCGTTTTTGTTTCGCCAACTCGGTGATTCACGGAATATTTCTGTTTCTTTAAGGAAAAGATACGTTTTGAAGCGAAAACGGAAATTTTCTGTTAAAATCAGTAAAAAACTTCCTGAAAATTCAGGTTTTTTTTTTTTTTTTTAACAGTGCATCCCAATACTGCCAGGTTAGGTTTGACTCAACTGTAGAATCTGACACTTCAGAGTCACAGTATGAGGTACCACTATGTCCTTAGTCCAGTCAAAATACTAAAGTGGAAGTGCTTTATAACCAGAAAGTACGAGTTAAAGACTGGGTAACTCAAGTTTTGTAGGGAAAAAAGGACGGGGTATTTTATAAGCTTAGCAACAGAAAATAATCATGATATTTTGACTGAAATTTTCTAGCAGATTAGAAGGTAGTAGATTCAAATGCCCCGATATTACTACTGTTTCTGAAAGAGATTTGGAGCAAATTGAAACTTTTGTCCATCCTCACGATATTACCATGCAAAATAGCAGTCACAAGTCTTCATTCGTCTTCTGCTTTTCTGCTGATGTCGAATAAGATTAAGTGAAGAAATTATGCAAAACTTCATCTAAAGTGTTGTGCCACTTGAAATATCACCCGATAAAACTAAAAACACCATCAAACCTGTGGTTTTGATTTCAATATTTATAATATTCTTACATTCATAAGGTGAGTCATGTCTCCGTAGGCATAGGGTCAAGTCTCCATATGCCTAGGGACACTTAACCCAAATGCAGACTTTTTTTGTATAATTTTTTTGAACTATTTCGACTTCGATTTATGCTATTATTTGCAGTCACAATAATGCACAAAGGAACATAGTATTTATATATATATATATATATATATATATTATTAAGCTCTAACTATTATACAAAACAATTGAAGTACGAAAAACCAAACGTTGGGTCAAGTCTCCCTAGTTTCCCCTACTTAAGACTTAGAAGAAACCTATGAAATTATGCGCATCCAATAGTTGTAATACTTAAAATTGTAATTTGCTCAAATTAAATTTTACGCCTTCATGTAACAAAGTTACCGAGTCAAAAGCCACGGAAACCTGAAGTTAGTTTACCTTGCTGACTATTTTTGATTTTTTTTTTTAAATCTACGTTGCAAACTGCTGAAAAAAAAGTTAAAGATTGTGAAAAATCATAGAAAATTTACGAAAAAAACAAAATTCATGCAAAAAGAGTGATATAATATACAATTACATTTTTTAAAATATATTTTATCTTTTTATAAATTATTGGGCGCGGAAATTTTTTCAACATGGACATAAAAATCTCTGAGGACCGGTCAAATTTTTTCGTGGACTGATGCCGGTCCGCGGACCACTAGTTGAGAATCGCTGCATCATTTAAGTATTCCTATTCGCAAAATTTCTTTGAGTAGAAACTACTGTGAAAGTTTTAATATAATTTCATAATATATTCCGCATTAGAAGAAAAAAGAAGCAAAAGCACTTGTTCCTCGTGCAAATTCGCTTTTTTAGCCTACTTTCCCGTTAAAAATGAAAGAAAGACGAAAAAAGTAGTAAAAGTAGCTTAATGCATCTAAAAAATATCGCCAAGTCCAAAAAATATCGCCAAGTTAAAAAAAATATCGCCAAGTCCAAAAAATATCGCCAAGTTAAAAAAATAATTTGTGTGTCGGTCGGTCTGTCGGTCTGTCTGTCCCCCCCCCCCCCCCCTAATAACTTTTGAATGAACATTCCGATTTGGACAAACTTTTTTTTGTTGGAAAGATCTCGGCTAGTACAGCTCATTCCCATATTTGATTTTTCGATTTGAACAATTTTTGGTTCAACTTTGAACCGTTCAAACAACCTGTCCCGCGATGCTAACTTTTGAGTGAACAGTCCGATTTGAACAAACTTTTTTTTGTTCGAAAGATCTTTTCAAGGATACTTCATTCCCGTATTTACATTTTCGATTTGAACAATTTTTCGTTCAACATTGAACCGTTCAAGCAACCTTTCCCCACCTAATAACTTTTGAGTGAACCGTCCGAATGGAATAAACTTTTTTTTGTTTGAAAGATCTCGGAGAGGCTTTCCCACACATTCCCATATTTCGCTTTTTGATTTGAACCATTTTTCGTTCAATATTGAACCGTTCAGAAAAAAAAATTAACATTAGCGTCTACGGGGAATTTAAGTTGAATGTTGATCGTGAACTTAAAGTCGGATTTCCTTCAAACTAACTTTGTAAGAAAATGGTTTTGATATATAATGTTTGTAAAGTACTTTTCTGAGTAATCTTTCTGTGAGGACTCTGATTCGACTCCGACTCCGCAAACATGGCGGAAATGCAGGCTCAGAAAAAAAAATGACTGACTGTGCAGACGATTTTTTGTTTATTTATTCATTTGTTTTATTTTATTTATTATTATTATTATTTTTTTTTTTTTGGCAGACGATTTTTTTTGTAACAAAAATTTTTCATTCACGCGAACATTTTATTCTTTATTTATATTTAACAACTGGCAATGGATTAAAAGTGAAATTCGAGACATTTTATTAACGGACGAGCTTTTTTTTTTTCTTCTTTCTTTGATAAAATGTGTTTTGATGCTCTTTGTACTTTTATTTATTTATTTTATTTATTATTATTATTTTTTTTTTGAAAACGATGGAGGATTTTTTCTACGGAGGAACTGTAACAGTTACACTCTTTAAAAGGTGCGACAAAACTTTATTCGTTAATTACTTTTTACTTGTCTATTTCATCTGATGAGAGGGGTATATTTTGCTTTTCGAAATCAGCTCTAAGTGCTAAAAAGGTATGTTTGGCATAATTTTCAGTCTCAGATAATCAAGAGAATAATGATCAGATGCGAGAATGCCGATGTCGATGTACAGGAAAGTAGGCTCGTTTAGTTCTTGACAGAACTTCTTGTTTTATGATGTATTTTTGTTCGATGTTTTCTGAATGCGAAATATTTCTCAGTACAGATTTTAATATCAGTCGATTGCACAAGCCTGCTTTCTTGAAACCTGTTCTCCTAGAAAGTGCCGAATGAAAAAAAGTAACCCCAAGCACGGCAAAACCCAATTGGTATTCTGAAAATGAACGCCGAGTAGTAAAAGTAAAGCGCCACATACATGTTAACCATCAAAAGATCAAGAAAAAACACATCAAAAAACCTTGACACCGTCCTATTTTCCATAAATTTAAATATGCAAAACGCCTTCAGTAATCATTTTTAAATAGTTTTCTTCACTCTAAACACCCATCGTGTTTTTCTTCATTTTAATTATCAGACCAAGATTCAAATCTTGATTTCTTGATCAATGTACGTACAGATTCTTCGCGTTCCAATTTTCCTTTTTCGATTCAAACAAAGCAGCTTGGAAGGTTTCGACGCTCGTAGCAGTAAGTCCTTGAATGTACTACGCGTTATAGATTTTCCAAATAGATAGCATTATTATTTACAGCATCGCACGAAAATATAACAAAAGGCAATCTAGTAATAAATGGAATAGCTGTGCTGTCCGTTGAGTAGTTAATACGTGAAACATACGCATTGCCATTGCGATAAGAGATTGTAAAACAATCATGCATGGGATGTGAAAATATCATGAGCAATTTTCAACCCGATTATATTTATTGAAAAAAAAAAGAGGGTGGGGGGAGGTAGTCAGTTTGAAGACTCAATCATAAGTTTGTGTATGAGGGTAACCAGTAATACTGCGGTACTCTTATTAGCTTTATAAAATAGCAATGACAAAATAAAAGTAGGAAGTTCGGAAATGATACCTATCAAGGGCGGATCTAGCTTATGGTTCAGGAGGTGGTCGTTTTCGGGTAGGGAGGAGTTAATTAGAGAGGTTGACTTTTTTTAAATACATATCTCAAAAAGGCAGTTTTAGGCTATATTTGATCGCTTAAGGGAGGGTTAACGACCCCCTCTTCTGGATTCGGGCCTGACCCATACCCTTTTTCTCAATGTTCCTGGTTTGGCAATTTTGTAATACAATTTGAAAACCTGCAGCAAGTCAGTATAAGATTGATTAGAGATTTGTTATATGTATAAATTATAATGCTAAATCATCATCTTTTAACTTTGTTTTTCGGCTTTCACGCTTATTTAATCCTTTTAAGACGATTATGGGATATACACTGGCGGAAAAAAAAACCCAACACCAAGAAGGACTTGTGTTAGATAAACGAAATTTGGTAGGCGTGTTTATACAACTGAAAGATGACATCGATTGAAATTTCGCGTTCCGCGCATAAGTGTGGCGCAGCTGGCGTCACTCAGAACATGAAATAAGGCTTGTTTTAAAAGCGTGTTGTGAAGCTCGTGTGTATTATTTTTCCGTGAAATTTGACGAATTGCGTTCATGTTAGCTAGGAATGCCTTTAAGAAGACGAAGAAAGCCATTATCAACAGCTCAACGAGTTTAAACGAGGTCGTACAATTTGGCTACGAGAAGGTGGATTTTCATTTCGCTATATTGCAGAAAGACTTGGGTGGGAATGTTTCCACCATGCATGATTATTGGTAGATATGGGCAAGGGATGGTACTACCTTAAGAAGATCGAGTTCCGAGCTGCCACGTGGCACGACTGAGAAGGAATATCGCCGAATCTTGCGTACGGCTGTGGCGCATCGTACTGCATCTGTGGCTGACATTCGAGCTGCAGTTCGTACCGTCGTGACCCAAGGAACGGTAAGAAACTGTTTACTTCAAGGACATCTCCGAGTCAGGCAGTCTGCAGCCGGTATTCCATTGACTGCAAACCATTGCCTTTTCCGACAGCAGTGGTGCCACCACAGAGCTCACTGGAGGTCGGAGTGGAGATCTGTTGTAATTTTTCATGAAAACAGATTCTGCCTTAGTGCCAGTGGTGGCTGTATATTGGTCATAAGGAGGCCAGGGGACCGCTTGCATCCAAGCAGTCTACGGCCTAGACACACGAAACCCACACCTGGAGTTATGGTCTCTGGAGCAATTTCCTACGATAGCAGGGGCATTCTTGTGGTTATCCCAAACTCAATGACTGAAAATTTGTCGTCAGTCTGGTAATTTAACCAGTAGTACAGCCCTTCATGAGTAGCATTCATGGGGGCGTTTTGCAACAGGATAACGCTCGCTCTCACATCGCTGCTGTAACGCAATGTACTCTACAGAGTGCTGACATGTTACCATGACCTGAAAAATCACCAGGTATGTCTCCAATTGATAACGTATGGGATATCATGTGAAGGCACCTCGAGCATCATCCACAGTCAGCAATGACGGTCCTAGTATTGACACAACAAGTGCAACAAGCATGGCACTCCATACTACAAAGTGACATTTGGCACCTGTATGACATAATGCATGCACGCTTGCCTTCAAAATTCTGGAGGTTACACCGTCTACTAAATTAACATAATTTCACATTTGCACAACGTTTTCTTGAGCTTAAATTAGCCAGTGATCTTGTACATTTAATCAATTAAATATGTTAACTAGACAATTGCATTACCCAAATTTCATTACTCTACAGAAATTTTTTCTTGGTGTTGGGATTTTTTTTTCCCGCCAGTGTATATCCCCTAAGTTCATTTTATAAATTATCGTATTTTATCTTTTTTTTTCTCCTGTTATTGAGGCATCAGAATCTTATCAGCAAAACTAAAATTATTGTTTAAAAAATATACTTAAAAGAAAAAAAAAACATCGCAAACGTCAATATTCTTCTTCTGCCCCCCCCCCCCCCCCAACTATTCACGAATTGAATTTAACGGAATCTTCTGGATTACTGCATAACACGTGCCCATGTCATCTTTGTCATAAAAGGAGGGCAAGCATGCTCACTGATATCATGCATTTTTGAGACAGGTAGGAAAGAGAGGTTTTTAAAACATCTCTTTCCCAACTAGCAGAATGGAACGCTAGTTCTGAAACATACCATGTTGATGTCCGGAAGCAACAAGCAATGGATAGGATGGTTGAAGAGGATTTTCCCTCGAGTAGGTTACAGAAGTACGAATAGCATGCAATCAAATGATGCAAATCGGCTTTTCTCAACAAAGAAACGGGCGGAACGGAACAAGTGTTGTTTGTATTTGTAAGAAGAGATAAACAAATATAAAAGGTTTATACATGAAAGTGCAGCAAATTTCTTTCTTTTTTGTTGTTTAACTCTTTATGTTCCGACGGGACTTAGAAGTCCAGCTCAGGGGTGCCCATCCCCCCAAGCTCCATCCCTCCCCTCCCCCCAAAAAAATCACAACTCTCTTGTGCCTTTTATTTTTACCCCTCTTTTTTATTTTATGTATTTTTTAAATATTACTTAATTATTTTTTTAAATTATAACTATTATTTCTTTATATATTAACTTTTTAAAAGAACAAATTATCTGCAGAATGTAATCGCTTTTTTTCTCTTCCAAACATTCCAAGCACACCCACAGACACGAAAAAAATGAATAAAAATAAATAATAAAAGAAAAAAAGAAATTTTAAATTAAAAAAATAATTAATAATTTAAATAAATAAATTAGTTTACCCCCCCCCCCCAAATTTTGATGGCGCAACTTGCGCCATAATCCCCCCCCCTGTGGGCACCCCTGGTCCAGCTTATATTAATTAGTATTATGAATCCTAAATGGCTGGAATCATGCTGGTACTTGAAAGTACCACTCCTTTTACTTTTCTGAGAGGTAGCCAGATGGTACCTGTGATCGGAAATTGTTTTCTTAGGGTCCCTAAGGTGCCTCAGACCCTACTGATTGTCAAACATTTTTATTCGTTATATATACTGTTTGATGTATTTTCAACTAAAAAAAAAAAAAAAACTTCATTGCTGAATTAATTTGGGACATAAAGGGTGAAGTATCTTTTCTCCTCCAGGCCCCACCTCTTAGCATGGAGCCTTAGGTTCCAGGGTGAAGTATCTAGAGATTAACTAAGAGCTGGTGAACCAAGAATGTTGATTATAAGGTACAAGGAAAATGTTTGCCTGAGAAGACGATCCACATATAGCTGATCATTGAGGGATCGGCCTTCTGTAAACTAGATCTGTGCTTTTCCGACTGGTGTCTTTTTCAAACAAAAAGCTAAAGAATAACTAAAATATGTTCCTTCATTCTTAACGCTTTAGAACGCAATTTAACTGACTCATCTCAGTGCTTTTGGAAAGAGAATGTAACTCTACTGCAAAAACAAATTTTAAAAAGAAAGAATAATTTAAAAGAAATAACGCAGTAATTTATTTTTCGTAGTTAAAATAAAGAAATAAAAGAGGAAATATGCATTGGAGCTATTTAGATGCAATTGTTTTAACCCGCTCAATAAAAAAAAACGTTGTGACCCATGTGTAAAATTGATTATATCAAGCAAAAGGATCCTTGATAATTTAAACTAAATTGAAACTGACTTTTTTCAGATTATAATAATATCACAAACCATTTGAATATTCGACCGAAAACTGAAAGTCTTTATGAAGGGTTTGGAAGATGAAGGGGCTATGTGACATTTTTTGAAAATACAATCTGGACAATGGTAAGCAATGAATGCAGGTAAGCAAATAAGACTTGGTACATCAAAAAGTAGATGTCATCAGTCCGATTTCATACGCACACTAACGACAGAACCAGAAAACAAAAAAGCTGCAACAACTGCGACAATAAAAATTTGAACTTAAATTATCTGCAATTTCTGTTCTGTCACATAACCCCTCCATCTCCCAAGACCTTCATTTATCGAATGATATTAACATTTTACTAGTGAATTACATTTTGACGAGAGATTACCCTGCATTATGTACGTTAGAACAATATTTTTATATCAGATACAGATGACGTGTGCAGTCTGGTGAGTATTGTTTCATTGCACAATGCCTGAAATAAATAATTGCAGCAGATAACGATTTTTTGTTACAAAATAGTCTTAATTCATTGAAGCGATCTTTTCGTAAAGAATTAGAGTTCACAAACGTATTTGGAAATATGAACAAGGAAGAACATGAAAGTGCTGAATGTCACCATTCTATTTTTAAAAATTTTAAAAGAGCTTTTATCCCTTCACTGCACGATTTTTTGTATTTTCATGAAAAAAATTATATGTTACCTTTAAATAGCCCCGAGTTCAGGAAAAATGAAAAAAAAAAAAAAATTAATCTTAAAAATTTGCACCAAAAATGATGTTTTAATTGTTTGTTCTATATATGGCACAAAACACATAGCATATGCTTTGTATACCGATAAGTGTAATAATCTACAATGTGTTTGTGCCATAAGTGGTGTAAACAAATTTTCCACTAAGTGTATGTAAACAATTTTAGAACAAAGGAAATAATGACTAAGCACACTTCTAACGGAAATGCAGACACTCTTTCTTTCAAAAGCAAGAACTGTAATACCGAGACTAGTGCAACTAACTAGTACATAAAAATCACACTAAACTCAGGGCCCGATTAAGATATCACGGGGCCCTAGGCCAAATACTTTTTTGGGGCCCCCTGTGCTGAGGCTTAACGATTTAGGCATAGGATAAAACAAATTTAGACATTGATTACAGCAAGTTCACCCATTTGGGGGCCCCTAAATTGTGTGGGGGCCCCAGGCCACGGCCTAGTTGGCCTATTCAGTAATCAGGCCCTGACTAAACTGTAATAGCAATGTTCCTAACAAAGCTCAGTTTAACTGCATTTAAAAATCATGGGAATATATGAGGGTTTATTTGGTTTGTGCCAGATCTGGCACACCATGCAGTGAAGGGTTATATTGTGGAGTTCACAGGTTTTCAGCCCCCCTCCCCCACCCCCTTTCCCCCATCATAGCAAACCAGAACAAACCAGAAAGCAAGGACAATCGGTTGAAAGACAACGTCAGCTTCCATGTCGTGTGTGGATAATAGAGACGCCATAAACACTAATCAGCTTCTGGGAAAATAAAACCCACGCGGAATAAGCAGAACACAGATCCCCAGATAGAAGAGACCTTTTGTGTTCTAGTCGTTTGCAAAGCATGACATCTGCTGCCGTAAATAGAATTGCTCCGTGGTGTTGAAATTCGGTGGAAAATTCAGTTTCCTGAACCCTTCCTCAAGGACATGTCGCGTCTCACGCAAATAGGAAACGCATGGGAACATTTCCTGTTTGATTCAGAATTATAAGAAACTATCCAGCGACATGTGGTTGATATCGTGGAGGGTTGGCAAAGTGAAAGCAACCGCGGAAAAGCAAGAAATAACTTCTATTAAAAATATTAGTGACTTAACTAAAACTGTTTTAAACTTCTACTACAATGATGCTTAACACTTTTTTTTTAACCCAGGGTTCTTCATGCCAAGATGAATCTAGCGGGCCAGAGCACACATATAGTTCAAATATTATTTAAATATTTTTAGATAACTTGGCCAACTGTGGGAAATTGAAGAAAATTACTAATCAGGAATTGTAGAAACCTGTTTTTGGTTATTAGAATCTCAATTTGCGACAATCGGTCTTAAGGAGAAATGAATATGATTGATTGTTTTGGAAAGTCCCAAAATTTTGTGTTCGATTCGAAATATTTAACATAATGGGCCACAGAGTATCAACTTCGTGGCCTAGGTTGGGCACCACAAAGCATCACTTTCGATTTCCAGTCCATAAACCCAAGTATCAACAAAGATTTTTAAACCGGCATCTATTGATGAAATGATTTTGAGTTGCAACATTACTAGGTTACGCTAACTATTCGAGTTTTTTTTTTTTTTTTTTTTGAAAGCTATTAGTATAAAGCATTCTGTAATATTCTGCATGATTTTCAAGGATAAGAATGAGGTTTTCCTTTATGCTGTTACATCATTGGGTGTTTATGACAATTTTTATTATTTAAAAAAAAGCATTATCCCGGATAACACAATTTATGCCATTCTGAAATGAACCTTCTCTCATCTTCATCTTTCATTAGTATAACGAACGAATCAGGACTTTTGCAAGGGACTGCACTGCAACCACCTGCAAGGGGCAACCACTGCACTGTATGAATTTCGCCCGAACTTTTAAATCTTGGTAAGAATTTAGGAAATTTTAGCATGACAGTAGGTTTTTAAGATTATACGGCAAAGGACACCTGCACATATTTTCGTTACAAATGAAGCCTTGGGGCCGTAGATAGCAGTGTGCAAATGATTTAGACGGTAGACAAATCAATGCGCAATCTTAGAGAGAAGGATTGTGTATTGTTTTATTAACAATTCAACTAATTTTCCAGTTTTGGTACTAATAAGAACTTAATTTGAGTGGGAGCTCATATTTTTACCTTTTATACGAATTCTTACGTCTTAGAAGAAATTCAGGCTATTAAAGTATGAAAATTGGTTCTGGATCCTACAGTTTAGTGCACTAGTGCTTGCACAACTTTTTTAGCAATTAATTAAATCATGCCTTTAGGACTTTTTTTGGTATGCTGGAAATCACTCTATACGTGAACAAATCAAAGCGCAATCCTAAAGAGAATAATTGTTGTTTACCTGCATAATAGTTTCAACTAACAACTTTTCAGTTTGATACTATTCGGAGCTTAACTAGTACTTTTAAATTTTATGTGAGTTTTTAAACCTGAGAATTTTAAGTTTGAAAATAGGTTCTGAGTATTTATCCTCTCTCTCTCTCTCTCTCTCTACACTCATATTTTTAGACATAAATCATGCCATGGGCCCTTGTGTTGGAACGGTCTCACGTATTGTGTATTAATTCGTCTACCGGTACAATAGTTTCAACCAACGATTTTCTATTTTGATATTAATCTGCGTTTAATTAGTATTGGAGCTTAACCCTGTACTTATTTTATTAATTTTATGTGAGTTTTTAAACCTGAGAAGAGCAATTCAGGATATTTACGTATGAAAATAGGTTCTGAGTATTTACCCTACACATAGTTTTAGACATAAATCATACCATGGGCCCTTGTGCTAGATCGGTTCCAAGGATTGCGAATTTATTTGTCTACCAGTACAACAGTCATTTTGCCCATACCAGTTCAGGGCACACACACACACACATGGCCCCTACATGTGAATGAACATCCATTTCCGCACACACTTGTTGCAGCGAATCAAAATAAATAAAGTTCACGATATCAAGAAACACTCCAAAAGCTCAACCCACCTCTAATCACACCGAAAATTACGGAGATTGAATCTGAGCAACACGTTTCCTGAAGTTGGCCGTTTCGCGCCTTTTCCATCCGGAGACAAAAAACTTGTTGCCACAGAGAGGAAAAGATTGAACACAAGTTTGCGTTCTTTAATTATCGAGTGAAAGTCATTGCAGTCACGCCTGAAAGACCGTATGCGAAAACAATTCAGATTCCTCGGGGCCTTTTATATGCGTCGCTCACAACGAAGAAACAAGGACTAGTGGTAATTGTGAGAAATTCAAAAGAATAAGGTTTTCTATCAAGGCATTTTACCCCTGCCGGATTAAGATATTTATCAATGTATGTACAATTGTTTTAAAGGATATTTTTCAATAGTCGAATGGAGAAATTTTGTTTAACGACTGAATTAAAACTGTCAGCCGTAGAAATACATTTTCTGGTCATGCTTGCGAATAATGTCAAATCATTCTATCAAGGCCATGCTCAAAGATCAGAAAGGTTTAACCTAAACCCTTTACCTCTGGAAATAGGTTTAAGTAAAGGGGAAAGATTAAATTAATATTGCAATTGAAATTAATTTTTGTAGTATCGATCTTCTTCCCCAATAACATGGGTTCTATGAACCACAAAGCCTCGCCCTTGGCTGTGCTACTGGAAGCAGGGCCTGATCAAGCTAAAATGATGCCCAGTTTCCTGGTAAAATTTTGGCGCCCCTTCCACAAGAAAATTCGCACATTTTCGAAGTAGTTACTTCTAAAAGAAGGTAGAAAAAAGAAATTGACCCCCTTTTTGGTGCCCCTAAAATTGTGGTGCCCAACTGACTGGAACTGACTTTCTACAATAGGAGGAAAGCCTCAAAAATTGGATGGAAACAGAGTTGTCAAATTTTTGTCTAAAGCAAGCAAACCCATATTTCCCAAAAGAATAATATCTTCACTTGAAAACACAATGTCTTCTTCTTAATTGTTCCCAACCTCTGTCAAGAATAAGAGAAACAACATCCTCAAAAGCTGGGCATGCTACTTAAGAAATCTGGAAACTATGCTGACTGCATACCACTTCCTTTCTTTTCGTAGATAGTGATTAATGTTCTGTCATGAAATGGGACAATGAATATAAATCTTGCTCGTTTGAGGAAATGTGGTTTTTTAAGTTTATTATCTGCTCAGACAGATTTTCACCTTTATCCTCAAGAGAAGATTTTTTTTCTAATAAGAAAAAATGTCTCCCCCTCCCCCAAGCTGTCTTTGTGAAGAATGTCTTATCTCTGCAACAACCTAAATTTTCAAAAGCATGTTATGCGAAGTGCCTTCATAAAAAGGAAATTTGAAAGAATGAAAGTGATTCTAACATAATGTATTAATTTCATTGGTAGACGTAAGCCAAATTGTTACACTAAAAGACACTGGAAAATGGCGAACCTATGCTCGCAAAATGTTTGTTTTTTCACAAATCATTTCTCGAATCAACGTGTGCTTCGACAAAAAATACAAAATTTTGTCCTATACGACAAAACTTGTGCATCGGTTTACACTTAATAAAATCTCCCGTTCTTGTTATATTTATCCAGTTGCTTAGCTCTTATAAAATAATCGAAGTTTGTAAAATACCTAAGCATGTTCATAATACATGCATATTCCTATTAAACAAAATGCTGTTTCTACGCTGCGACGCAGTCATTAACATGGAACTAAATCTAAATACCCTGCCAGATTAACACCACGTTGCCACACCATGGGTGAGGTCCATTCTTGAATTGGAACAGTTTCCCATTATAATGACGTACAAAACTGCTACTTTGCAATTACATTGAGCTATTTAGCGCTGTTTTGCATTTTAAATGTATAGTTTTACATTGAAAACGTTCTATCAACAACTGGTCAAAATGTGTTTTTTATTCTTTTTTTAAGCGAACGAGACAAAATAGAGGAATCGCTTTTCACTAAAAGACCAATCTTTGAAAATCAAATTATAAGCATAAGCTATGTTCTTCCTCTGGTAGGATAATGAGATATATATGTATATAAGTTAAGCAAGGATTGCTTTGAGACAAGATAACATCAAAATATTGAATGTCAATAATGCCGCTAGATTCTCACAAAGATACTTTTCCAATATGAAGAATCAACGAAGCAGAACAGTCGTTTTCTCATTAGCACATAAATACAGGCAAGAGTAAATATTTTGCTTTTTTAAGTTCGAGTTGCTACTGTAAATACGTAATGACATTATTATTAAAATGAAGGACGAAAGAAAATTGCACATAATAACAAAATAAGGCAGACAGTTGCACATCTGCTTCTTTACCAATTTCTAGCCTTTTGTATGGAAGCGCTTCGATTGGTTATTGTTTAGCAGCCATATGCACTTTATTGAATTTTCCAGAACTCTTATTAAAACTAGATCTTGACACAAACATGCGTTTTTGCACCACAAATGAAAATTCTCAGAGTCAACTATTTGATATTTTTTGATTCATCTGCGCACATTACCTGCAATTTTAGGAGAATGTTTTCGGCGTTCTGCTCTCGATTTCATTTTAATTCAAAAACTACACAAGTCGAATGTTTTTTGTTTTTGTTTAAATTGAAGGATCTAGAGCTATAACAGCAATTTTTCCCTCCCGTAAACATTAGCAAACGTAAAAATGACTAGTTGTTTACTTTGCCTGCATGCGAGACTATGTTGACCTCCACTAATAAATCTCTGCACACCCCTCATTCAATTTTGAAAAACCATTCACAGTCCCAAAATAATGAGGAAAGACGAAGGGGGGAGGAGGTCTTATTGTTTTTAAAGAGGATAGACACTATAAATGAAGGTAAGAATGAAAGCGTTTTTCCCGTACACAGTGAATAATTACTACATAATCGAAATTGTTTTTCGGTCAACGAAAAATACCTGAAGCTATGAACGTATCAACGGAAGGTTTTTCAATTAACAGAGGGTTAATTGCTTACATATGCTGCAACTTATGTAACAGCAAAACATTAAACAGTATGACTGCAAACAATGATAATTGAAAGGAGGAACCAACTCTTAAAAGAAAAGCATTTCTCCGAGAACATTTCAATAAACAAACCTATTTTCAAGAGTAATTTTGACTGGTATTTACTCTGTTTACAAACCAACGGTATTCATTAAAATTTCTATCTAAATCTGGAATGAAATTATTACGAACTACAACTTCGTGGATGAGTACTATAATTAGCATCACGCATGTTTGGACATAGAGTGGAAAGAGGTAATTGAATTCAGGTAAGTTTTGTGTGTAATGGGCGTCAGTGATTTTTAGCTGTAAATATAATCTCATAAACCAGTGGTGCCTCGCAAAGCAGTTCAGGCTTGCAATAATGATTTTAATATGAGGTGCTGCCCCCAGGTAGAAAAAGGTTGGGAACCAGTCAAACACTGATGCCTGGTTAAAAATGTTTATTGGAGCTTAAATACTGACGTGGAAAGTTCAAAAGTGGCTTAATTAATCAGAGTCTTTTAAAGAGAATTTTAAATGAACCTACTGTCCCACACAGTTTCTTGATACCAGGCAGGTCCGTCATTTAACCCTCGTGGGTTCCTTGGGGTCATATGTGACCCCAATGCAATTTCTGTTTAATATATTTTGTTAATCAACCATTTGTTTTTAATGGCATTTTGTGGCTTTTATTCTTCTAGTTTTCTATTCAAAATAATGCTATTATTGTGTTTTATTTTTCCCGAATTGCATTTTTTGCACACAAGACCCTTGGGGTCACTTCCCCAGAAGGCCAAAAAAAGAGGACGTTGCAACTTTTGTCCAAGAGAACTGGACAGAAAATGCATTGAAAAATGTCATAAGTGGTTGAAATTCACTTGCAAAAATCATGTTTTTTCAGGTCTGTGACAGATGTAAATAAATCTACAGTTATTGTAAGTTTTGCTCTAAAATTATAATTTTAATTCATAAACTATATTTTACTTTAATTGTATCTTTTTATTTTTTGTTTTTTTAGCATTAAAAAGTGCGTGAACTTAAATAATGCATGTAACATTCAATAATTATAATGAATTAATTAAAGGCAGCATTGGGGTCGTTTATGACCCCAAGGGTCTTGAGTGTAACTGAAATGGGAGGGACCCACAAGGGTTAAAGGGGGGGGGCAGGGGGTCAATTGCCCCCCCCCCTGGCTTTGAGAAATCAAAGTATTTACAAATAAGTGGGCGTGGTTTTTGATGTTTTTCGGAGGAAATTGCATTGTGTTTGGATCCTTTGCCCCCCCCCCCCCCCTGGAAAAACTTGAAATGACGTCCCTGATACCAGGCCCTAGTTAACGCCCGGGCACCCACAGCTCGTGCCCTGGGCATAACATTTCAAAGGGCAGGAAAACTTTCTGAAAATCATTTAAACTCTTTTCAAAAAATTGTCCAAGTGCATTCATATTTTTTTTAACTCTTTCAACTTTCCTATTTTTTGTATTCCTCTTTTTATTTAGTTGAGGTGGGAAAAGGGATATGAAAACAAAGTTTTTCAATTGAAACCTAATTTTAAACAGTAAGTTTTCAGCTGTACTGTACGATTAGTTAGAAAACCTTACTTTGTGACTATAATTCACTCTTATGTATGTGTGCGCATTAGTTAATAGAAATCATTGGTAAGCATTATTATTTATTTGTTTGTTTATTTCCGTTGACTTAGCCTATGAGGAATCAGTCGCGGTTTTACAGGTTCAGGCGGATGGGGTGTCGCAATGTATTTTTTGAGCCCTTTTAGAGATGAACAAAGTCATGTAAAACAACTTTCATGAATCTTTCTATACCAGACAGCAACAAGTTGACACTGACGTCACGACGCGAGGAGCCAATAAGAGCTCACAAGCAGTTAGCGAGCTCCTATAATTCGCTTAGTTGGCTGTGACGTTTTATCTAGCTCGTTTTTCATAGGCTAACGTCACGCTGACGTCACGACGCTAGTGTCAAAATTTGCAGTGTAGTATAGGTATTGTTAAGCCGCTTCGTGATTGGTTTTTTTGTTTTTTTTTTTAAATCAAATTTGCATTTCAATTTGTTAAAAGGGGTGGGATGACACTCGTGATGGCGATGGGAACACCACTGTATGGACTAAACCAACTATTTAAAAGGGGCAGGAAAATTTTGAAAGTGTCCTGGGCATGGAAACTTTCAAGTCGGGCACTGCTTGATACACTATTTACTCAATGGGGACTTTTGACCAACATGACAATGGCTCAAGTGAGACAGCTCCACGGGCCGCATATGGTTTGCGAACCGTAGGACAGGAAACGCTGATTTAAATAAACAAAAACAATATAGCGCTAGAAAATATAGCATCTACTTACTCATTGGCACAACGAGTGTAGATAGGAGAGTGTCTGAAAAAGATGAAAATTGTATTTTAGTTTCATTAAAAACTAATAAACATACATAACAGTAAAAATTTGCGAAAAAAAAAAAAAATCAAAGAATACGTAAACAAAAGTTAAATTAGAATTTCAGCAGTTTTTAATTTATTAATACCAATAACGGAAACATCTTAGTCAGGAATCAAGATAAATTGAATTTTCTCTCAAAACAAATCCCCCCCCCCCCCGCAGAATTTCATAAAATAAATATGCACTAAGGAGCATTTTATGACTATAATAAAACTTATTTGCAATAAATAATAGAAATATGGAACAGGATTTGTCATTTCAAGTTTAAATTACATTTTTTACATTTTTCTAAAAATATTTTTAAAAAACTAATATTCGAAAAGTACAGTAGGGGAATGTGGGGCAAAATCAGATGGGGATTTTTTTTCCGTTTTCAGTGCCATCTATCCAGCAATCGTTTGAAGTAATTTCTTTAACATATAGTTGGTTCCAGTCAAAAAATAAATAGCTCTGAAGATCAATGAAAATACCGACATAAATCAATTGCAAAATTTGACACATATATTGCAATATTTTGTTGCTTATCAGAAGTAATTTTTGTTACTACAAAATAAAAAAGCTTTTGTAATTAACCTTTAAAAATTATTTGAAATCTACTGGTATCCAATGCAGTACTTATTCAGTTAATATTAGGCATATTTTGATTTTAAATGTTTAATGCAATTTGTTAAGGGTCCACTCCGGGCAAAGTAAAATAGTTCATTTAATTGATTTATCTCAAAGTTTACTTATTCAGGATTTTATTAAATCACTTACGAATTCATTCATATTAATTCACTTATTTATTTGTTCATGCATCTATTTTCTCATTTATTCTCTATTTTACTCACTCATTTATCTCATATATTAATTTATTTATTCGTTCGTTCATTCATTCATTCGTTTAATGAAAAATATTTTTAATAATCAAGAAAAAATAGTTCGTGGGAGAAATATTATTTTTCTCACTTTACCCCATGCAAAAAAAAAAAGCAAATTTTCTATTTTTTTAAATTACAAATTTACTGCCAAATATAATAAATAACGTTTAATGAAAATCATTCTAAATTGCATTGTTCTTTTTTCATTTTCTGTGATTTTCAAAACAAATTGCCAATTTCTTCATTTCGAAAAAAGTTTTCCTAGCTATTTTCGTTGCCCCATATTCCCCTAAGTGTAGTAAGTTGATGAAGCAGTTAGAATGCTCTGGTACACTGCTTTAAAATGTGGATTTTGTTATTACTTATTATTTTTTTACTTTTCCGAAATGAAATGAAATCATCAAAACATGAAGATTAAATTTCAACTTCAAATTGAATTCGAGACCGTTTCCATATACATCCAAGCGACTGGAAATGACTTCAGAAAGCTATTTGCATCACTTCCGACTTCGAAGAAGGAAATTAAGTTCATTAAAAAAACAGTAATAAGTTGGACGAGTTCCTTCAGAACCTCATTTGCATAACAAAACCTGAAAAAGCATCAACGGGCCACTCTCGGTAGAAGCAGCCCATCAAGCTACCCAAATCGAACTGAACGGAAAAAGCAACAGACGATATATTTGGCCTTCTCATCTCATTCGACTGGCAGTGACCACATTTATCCCATTGTTCGAACGGTGTAGAGAGATCATTCAACCCCCGAGGAACTAAGAAATCGTGGATTAAGAGGCGAATTCAACTGAAACACTTTTCGAACGTTTTCCCCCTTTCCATCGAATACTTCGATCAAAAGCGGCCCGTTTCACTCCAACTGAAACGATTCGAACGCTTTTAACCACGTGACCCATCCGAAAGGTTGGATTCGAACGATTCTGCGATTCGATTGTTTATTTGCAGCAATGGCGGATGTTTTGGTGTTTGTTTTGGTTGTGAGAAATCATAGAAGGAAAGCGCTATGCTATTTAACACTTAGAGGAAATCCCTTAGATTTGAATGATCGTCAATTTCAGAAAAAATTTCGTTTGAAAGACAATTTTCTTTTATTATGTGACAAATTAGGAGGAGACCTGCTGCCGAAAACTTCATGCTGTCCTGTACAATTTCAGGTAAGTTTATATT
>JAXGGA010013523.1:0-34932 GCA_038373865.1 Uloborus plumipes
TAATTGTTTAAATTTCTCTTTTTCTTTTTCCAAATTACTATTCAAACTGCACTGTAAAACATAGATGTTGATTTTACAGTATGATACAGCTAATTTTATTGTAACAGACTATAAAAATTGCTAATTTTACATTAATAAACTGTAAAATTGCTGCTTTACTGTAACAAACTGTAAAGTTGCTGCTTTAGAGTACTAAACTAAAATTGCTGCTTTAGAGTAATAAACTGTAAAATTGCTGCTTTACAGTAATAAACTGTAAAATTGCTGCTTTACAGTTTATTACTGTGCATTTTACAGTTTTAAGCTGGAAACTCTGCTGTCAGTATTAAACTGTTGTTTTTACTGTATAATACACCTAAGTTTTTGGTAATAAACTCTAAAATTGTGATAATAAGCAGTAAAATTGCTGCTTTACAGTAATAAACTAGAAATTTCTAAATTTACAGTTTATTACTGTGCATTTTATCGTTTTAAACTGGAACCTCTGCTTCCAGTATTAAACTGTAAAAACACTAGTTTATTTTTCGCAGTGTGAAAGATACTTTATGTGATTTGTTTAGTTTCTATGTTTTCCAAAATTGCTGCATGTTACCTTTAATAAATATGTCAAGGTGAAAGCTGATGCAAAATAATTTATAGAATATTCATTCATTTTATGTATTTATCGAATGTTGTCAAAACATTTGTCAAAATTCAAAATTCACTATTGATTCTGCTTTTGTTCTTTCTTGCTACATTCACGCTACTTTGCCGCCCAGACTTAATAAAGGATTATATTTTCGTTTAACGCTTGCACTCATTATATTCATATCAAACTATTTGTATTTCCTACACTGTAAGAAATAAATGTTGTTTTTACAGTATAGTACAACTAATTTTACAGTAATTTTACTGTAATCAACTGTAAAACTGCTAGTTTTACAGTAGTAAACTAAAATTGCTTGTTTGCAGTAATAAACTAAAGCTGCCAGTTTCACAGTTTATTGCTTGTGCATTTTGCAGTTTTAAACTGGAACCTCTGCTGCCAGTATTACACTGGTTGTTTCTACAATATAATACAGATATTTGTATGGTAATAAATAAACTGTAACATTGTAAATTTTACAGTAATGAACTGTAAAATGACTAGTTTTACAGTAATAAACTGTAAAATAGCTAGTTTTACAGTTCATTACAACGCTTTTACAGTTTTAAACTGAAACCTCTGCTTTCAGTATTATACTGTACAAGCAACAACTTATTTTTTGCAGTGTAGTGCAACAACAAAAGGAGTACTAGCGGCCTTACATAGGATCAAAGCTCTTTTATTTTCTTTAAAAATGTGTAAACAGTACTTAAAGCATTATTTTTTTTACCACAGTGAGTCAAAGCTATCAGAAATCAAATATTTAAATGCAAAGCACGTTTTTTAGCCTACTTTCCCGTTAAAAATAAAAGAAAGACGAAAAAAGTATTAAAAGTAGCTTAATGCATCTAAAAATATCGCCAAGTCCAAAAAATATCGCCAAGTTAAAAAAATATCGCCAAGTCCAAAAAATATCGCCAAGTTAAAAAAATAAAAAGGTAAAATGAATATCGAAAAATTAAAAATTTGAAAGTAGGGTATTGAGATGGGGAATTTGTGTGTTGGTCGGTCGGTCGGTCTGTCGGTCTGTCTGTCTGCCCTCCCCCCCCCCCAATAACTTTTGAATGAACATTCCGATTTGGACAAACTTTTTTTTTTGTTGGAAAGATCACGGCGAGTACAGCTCATTCCCATATTTGATTTTTCGATTTGAACAATTTTTGGTTCAACTTTGAACCGTTCAAACAACCTGTCCAGCGATGCTAACTTTTGAGTGAACAGTCCGATTTGAACAAACTTTTTTTTGTTCGAAAGATCTTATCAAGGATACTTCATTCCCGTATTTACATTTCCGATTTGAACACTTTTTCGTTCAACATTGAACCGCTCAAGCAAGCTGTCACCCTAATAACTTTTGAGTGAACAGTCCGATTTAAATATTTTTTTTTTCGAAGGATCTCAGCGAGGATACTTCATTACCGTATTTAAATTTTCAATTTGAAAATTTTTTCGTCCAACATTGAACTGTTCAAGCAACCTTTCCCCACCTAATAACTTCTGAGTGAACCATCCGAATAGAATAAACTTTTTTTTGTTTGAAAGATCTCGGAGAGGCTCCTTCCCATATTTCGCTTTTTGATTTGAACCATTTTTCGTTCAATATTGAACCGTTCAGAAAAAAATTTAACATTAGCGCCTAAGGGGAATTTAAGTTGAATGTTGATCCTGAACTTATTTTTCGATTTGAACAATTTTTGATTCAACTTTGAACCGTTCAAACAACCTGTCCTGCGATGCTAACTTTTGAATGAACAGTCCGATTTGAACAAACTTTTTTTTGTTCGAAAGATCTTTTCAAGGATACTTCAATCCCGTATCTACATTTTCGATTTGAACAATGTTTCGTTCAACACTGAACCGTTCAAACAAGCTGTCACCCCTAATAACTTTTGAATGAACAGTCCGATTTGAACAAACTTTTTTTGTTCGAAGCATCTCGGCAAGGATACTTCATTACCGTATCTACATTTCCGATTTGAACAATTTTTCGTTCAACATTGAACCGTTCAAGCAACCTTTCCCCACCCAATAACTTTTGAGTGAACCGTCCGAATGGAATAAACTTTTTTTTGTTTGAAAGATCTCGGAGAGGCTTTCCCATACATTCCCATATTTCGCTTTTTGATTTAAACCATTTTTCGTTCAATAGTGAACCGTTCAGAAAAAAAAAATAACATTAGCGTCTACGGGGAATTTAAGTTGAATGTTGATCCTGAACTTAAAGTCGGATTTCCTTCAAAATGGCTTTGATAAATAATGTTTGTAAAGTACTTTTCTGAGTTATCTTCTGTAAGGACTCTGATTCCGACTCCTACTCCGCGAACATGGCGGAAATGCAGGCTCAGAAAAAAATGACTGAACGTGCAGACGATTTTCTGTTTATTTATTCATTTGTTTTATTTTATTTATTATTATTATTATTATTTATTTTTTTTGCAGACGATTTTTTTTGTAACAAACATTTTTCATTCACGAGAACATTTTATTCTTTATTTATATTTAACAACTGGCAACGAATTAAAAGTGAAATTTCAGACATTTTATTAACGGACCTTTTTTTTTCTTTTTCTTTTTTTTTTTTTCTTTGATAAAATGTGTTTTGATGATCTTTGTACTTTTATTTATTTATTTTTTTTTATTTATTATTATTATTATTTTTTTGAAAACGATGGAGGATTTTTTCTACGGAGGAACTGTAACAGTTACTCTTTAAAAGGTGCGACAAAACTTTATTTATTCGTTAATTACTTTTTACGTGTCTATTTCATCTGATGATAGGGGCATATTTTGCTTTCGAAATCAGCTCTAAGTGCTAAAAAGGTATGTTTGACATAATTTTCCGTCTCAGATAATCAAGAGAATAATGATCAGATACGAGAATGCCGATGTCGATGTACGGGAAAGTAGGCTCGTTTAGTTCTTGACAGAACTTCTTGTTTTTCTTTTTCTTTTTTCAAGGAGTATTTAATTAATTTCTCAATGTTCTTTTAAAAAAAGATTTATTAAAATCATACTGAAGCAAGTTAAAAAATACTAAATAAACAAGCATTCAACATCGAACGTTAAATATTTTAATGGTAATTATTGATTTTCTTGTTTTTATAAACTGCTTGAGTATGACAGCCGTAGAGCAAGTTTTTGCACAGAAGAAAAAACATATTTGATTCCATTATAATTGGAATAATGAGATAAAAATGTACTTAGCGAAGAATTAAAGCAAAAAGAAATCTTTTCGATTTTTTAATATTCTGTGGAGCTTTGAAACTACGAAATCATTATATTGCTTTGTAGCTTAATTTTTATCGAAACTTTGAACAGATAACGAATAAATATGTTTTTTCCAAAGACAGCTTTTTTACATTTCTTTTGATATCACTTTAAAAGTATTAACGCGAAAATATTTAATTGAAGAAAAAACTTCAGCGCGAGTATTTTTCTACAATTATTTAATCTTTTTTAAAACTTGATTTTTGCATATTTTAGACGCAATTGATGAGAGAAGATTTTACGGCAATTTTGATAATGTAAACCATCACAAAAATCTGCAACGGAATACTTTGGTAATTTTTGTTTCTAAATAAATGCCTCCAAATTTATTTCAGAAAAATAAAACATTTTTTTTTCTTTCTTGTATTTTCGCCTGTTTGTGCTGGCAAAAAATAAATAAATAAATAAAAACTAACATAAAAAATAAAAAAATAAATAAAAAAAGGTGCTCGAATGTCATCCCAAACTAAGGAATGTACTAGAATTAAATAAATATATTTATGCTAGAAAAAGAAAAGTAAATACAACGCATTGTTATCCAAACTAGCGGTACCCGCACGGCTTTGCCCGTGGTATAAAATTAAAAGTTCGTTTGTAAAATAATTGTAAAAACAGAAAAAATGCTCTATTTTAGTTGTAATTCAACTATAATTCCTTCAAAGTATGATATAAAAATCTTGTATGGACCCCACGCTACTTAATTTTACGTGTAAATTTCTTGGTAGATGCCATAAGTGCTGAAATAGTGCTTGGAGTGAGCAAGATAACAGTTCAAACATTTATATCCCTAGTTTGCCACGAAACAATGCAAAAAAAAAGGTTTTACAATGATTAATCTCCTAAATATCGCCGATTTTAACATTATTCAGTGGATTTTTCGCAAAATATCGCCAATAGCGCCAAATTGAGTCCAAATAAAAAAAAGAAAACATTTTTTTTGCCAACTTGGCGATTTGTCGCTAAGTTGGCGGCAAATACTTGACGACCAAAAGCTTGGCGATATATTGCGATATAAGTGGTCGCGCCAATTCATATCACTTTTGTCTGCATTGAAATGAACACAGATTTACTCCATAAAAAAAGTAAAACACCCCCTTGGAACATTCGAATGCAACCCCAAGGGAGATGCACAAAAATAAGCTAAAAGAGAAAATAAGAACAATTTTGTTGCTCACAGAAACCAACAGAAATCTCACCAAAGTTTAAAAGAAGAAAAAAGTTTTCTTTCCTAGCTTTAAAAACAAAACAATACATTTTCCGAAACGAAACACTTTAAAAAGAACGATGCAATAACGCAATTGATACGATATTTGGTTAATCTGTGCTTTATGTACCCTTTTCTCGCTAAATCGGCGATAGGCGCGCCAAGCGTGGTAACCCTGGCTATTTTACGTAGTTTCTCTCGGAGCTTTCACTTCCGCGAGACACGCAAGAACGCGCCGGGAAAAAGACAGAGTTGCCAGAGAATTGAAACAAAAAAAAATACTACGCCTCCTCTAAAAAAAATATTACAAAATACTACTGTTTCCAAACGTTGTCAAAATCAATGTTGCTGAAATGCGAAATCTATGAAAATGAAAAAAAAAATTAAAAAATCCGCCAAATCTTTTAATTAAATCATTAGTATATTGGAAACAGGGTTGCCGGAAAAATACTACGCTCCTTATTTGGGCCGAAAAAATATTACCGTAGTATCAAAAATACTACGTCTGGCAACGCTGGAAAAAGAACGAAACAAAAATAGGTATGAACACGTAACCATGGTAACAACATGAAAAGTTGATTTCCGCTGATAAAATAATTGATTTCCTCTCTCTTTTAAAACAAATTTTATTCTCGAGATGAACCATTTTAGAATCGTTTGGCTTGCTTTACTGAAGGTAAGCCTTGAATTCCGGGATTCTAAAAACAGTTGTTACAGCTCTCCTGATGATCGTAGAAACTTCGAAAAAACTTCATTTTGTGCAGAAAATTTCAAGCTTTCGAATGACATAAGACTTGAAACTGTGTATGAAATATTTCTTCCCTATTTTATCGAATTTCCGCTAAGAATTCGAATAGAAAAAGAACGAAATGGAATTTTCGAAAAATCGCTTCGAGGTGCAAAACTACATGCTACAAACTAATTTTGTGCCAAGTGGCATGAAAATCGACCGAACGGTTTTGGCGCTACGCGCGTAACAGACAGACAGACAGAAAGAAGGACAGACAGATCCACCTTCAGCTTTATTATTAGTAGCGAAGAGATAAACAAGGAAACTGCTCATTCGTGCATTAATGCCTTGTTCTATACTCTTTCAAGGAATATATTAATTCTGAAATATTGAGCAACGTACACTGGTGTGACAAAACTTGAGAAGAAATTTAAAATAAGATTTAAGCATAGCGAATAGGCAGAGTGGAGTAGACCATTCAAAAGATCAATTAGGCTTAGGTACGCTAGCACATGCAAATGCAAGCAGCTTTGTGTAATAGAGGAGTGTTGTTGTTGTTGTTTCTAATCTCCCATCTGGTCCGACGGAGTTTGACCATATCAACGAATCCGTTGACATTAATGAAATCCGGTACCAAAAGGGGAGTAGTATAGATATCCTCCCAGTTCAAACCCAAACAGTCCAAGGTATGTTGAGGTGAAGCCTGGTCATAGTGGCACTTAGGGCAGAGAGGGTAAGGGCGCTTTTCCACTTACCGACACGGCAACGATAAATCGTAAGCGATTGTCGTCATCCGACATTGGAGCACGCAAAATGCATTAAAATATGCTATGCGCTTTTTCATCTCCCGATATCAGGACGATTGTGCCGTCTCGACCGAACGCTGTCGTTTGTCGCCCCATTCGTGTCGGATAGCATCCGTCTCGCCGTTAAAATCGGGACGGTATTCATCCATCTGTTTACTTTCTTCGAACGAAAGCTATGGCGTTTAAATTCGACATCTCTGCATTAATAAAGTATAAGCTTCAATTTGCAGACGATTGATAAAAGATGTAGCAATAAAAGATTTGAATCATTTTATTTTATACTTTGTTTCATTAATTGTAGCGCAGACGATTTTTAATGCTTCAAAAAAGATTAAATTTTCATTCTGAACTTTCTTCGATGAGCAACACAGTAGTCATGGCATTCAAGTTTGACGTGTCTGTTTTGTGTGAATTAATTGAGCAGTGACCGTGTCTATGGGATAAGCGAAATATTTTATACAAAAACAAAATTCACAAAGAAAAAGCCCGGGAAGAAGTTTTTAGATTTTTAGATGAGGAATATGACGGCAAAACTTCTACAGACAAGAAACTGGTAAGTTCAAAGAGTATTGTTCGTAACTATAAAAATATATTATACATTTTAGATTAAACTACTTGTGTGAAATAACCTCGTCCAGATTTTAAATTTTTACCATTCTTTGTAAATTTAGTAAACATATTTAAAATCACCTAAAATCTTTTCGCAATTTCTTGAAAAGTGTATAAAACTCGCCTGCAATGTAACTTTCTTTAAAAATATCGCGCACCCAATACCGCCTCTTAATTTTTTTTCTTTTTCTCATGAGTAAAGCAAATATAGTAGTCGTAATCTGTTAAATTGAGCAGCTATAATAATATACGTGCGAACACAGTGCTGTTTCGAAATGAAATGCGGTGGAAAATGACCCTTTCGGGGAAACGATATCGTTTGAGTGGAAAAGCAGTGCTATAGACGATACGGCTCAGTACTTATCGTTGCAGTATTAGGGCGCTTTTACACTTACCGACACGGCAACGATAAATCGTAAGCGATTGTCGTCATCCGACATTGGAGCACGCAAAATGCATTAAAATATGCTATGCGCTTTTCCATCTCCCGATTCCAGGACGATTCTGCCGTCTCCGACCGAACGCTGTCGTTTGTCGTCCCATTCGTGTCGGATGGCATCCGTCTCTCCTTTAAAATCGGGACGATACTCATCCATCTGTTTACTTTCTTCGAACTATATAGCAATTGCGTTTAAATTCGACATCTCTTTATTAATAAATATAAGCTTCAATTTGCAGACGATAAACAAAAGATGTAGCAATAAAACAATTTTATTCATTTTAGTTGGTATTTTGTTTCATTATTGTTGCTCAGACGATTTTTAATGCAACAAAAAAAAAAAACTCAAGTTTTCATTCTGACAGTGTTGGCGCCGCCGAGGGATAAATGGCGAATCTATTCGCAAAGAAGCGATGGTGTCAACGAAGAGACGATTGACAACGAAACATATTTGTTAACGAATTCTCTTCATTATAACGAAATGGGGATACACTCGCTTAGTACTAAAGAGCACTACAATTACGAAAACAAAACAAAACTATATTGCGACGACCAACTTATATCATGGCGAACTGTGGACTTAATTTTAAAAAGTTCTATGGCAAACTTTTGGGAGTTAGATCCGCCATTTATCGCTCTGCAATTCCAGCAGATAGTATGCGTTTCGTTCTTAGTAAACAAGGTGAGTGAGAATGTAATAAAGTTGTGAATATCATGCACTCAATATCGTATTTTTCATTTGTTTTCTTTTTCTGGAAGTAAAGTAAATATAACAGTCGTAATCTGATAAATGGAGGAGCCATAATAATATACGTGTGAGCACAGTGCTATCTCGAAATGAAATGCGATGGAAAATGACCCGTTCGGAGAAACGATATCGTTTGAGTGGAAAAGCAGTGCTATAAACGACACGACACGGTACTTATCGTTGCTGTATTAACTTCCGACTTTCGTCGTTGTCGTGTCGTCAAGTGTAAAAGCGCCCTTACCGACCGACTTTCGTCATTGTCGTGTCGTCAAGTGGAAAAGCACCCTAAGTCTTACTGCCCTCAGAATGTTTAAGGCCTTTTATGTGACCACTGGCAAGTCGGGACAGACAAGCGTGTTGTAAGGTAATAAACGCTGGTGCTGTGTGCTCAGTACTTTTAAGGGAACGATTATACTGCGTGTATCAGTGTGAACGACGTCGAGTTGCTGCCTCAGTGTGAACAATCCATCTTTTCGACGACATCTAGGTGATGTTCGTTCCAGTTCAGTCGTTTGAAAGACAGAAATTGGTCGAAATGTGGCAAGTTATTGTGGAGTTCGAGACCCAAGTAGCATCAACTCATCGGATTTTGCTCGGCCGATCGTCGAACTCCTCGTAAACTGATCCCGTAACGCAAGATGACATCGTTCCGATCAGTATCCGAGCACGGTTTCCGATGAGTTATTTTTCATCGGAAAGCGATATAATTCCGATCAACTTTCCAGATGAAAATAAGCCGAGCATCAAAAATTGATCCTAAATTCATCGGCACGGGACTGCACTGCTCGTAAATTGCTCCAAATCTCATCGTATTTCGAGCAAAACTCATCGTATTTTGCTGTTCGGATTCTGTTTGACCGATGAGAATTTCATCGGATTTCGATGAATGGCCGATCATCGGCCGATGAGATTATGCTGCTAGGGGATGGCTTAAATTACGTTTGTCAGCAGTTAGACGAAAAATAGCGAATTGGCTTTAATAAGAACACAAGTCCCTAATCAGGACAAATCGGAAAAAAACGCCAAAAGTTACTATCATGCTTTGAAAAATTTAAAAACTCTTTATTGTCAATTCAAAAAGGTATTAAATCACAAAACGTACTATTATACCTTTAAAAATTTGAAAACTTTTTATTGTCAGTATAAAAAGATATTGAACAACATTTGTGTTTAACTTAAAATCATTGTCAAAAGATTCATATTTAATTCCATGGAAAGTAGAAAGATTGATCGTCACATTCGGGGAACTGATAAGTTACTCCTTTCTGCTGGTGACAAACTGCTTGTTGGTATCATCAGTTTATTTTCAGTTAGGCTTTCTGTTGCCGATAAAATAACAATCTAAATATTTTTGGTATCGAAAGTAGAAAAAATTGTGACTGGCCTTGTTGGTCCACACTGCAAAAAATTAACTATTGTTTTTACAGTATAATACTGGCAGTAAAGGTTAAAACTGTAAAAACACAGTATAAACTGTAAAACTAGCTATTTTACAGTTTATTACTGTAAAATAGGCAAGTTTTCAGTTTATTACGATAAAAACAACAGTATAATACTGCTAACAGAGGTTCCAGTTAAAAACTAAAAAATACGCAGTAATAAACCGAAACTAGCAATTTCAAAATTTATTATTGTAAATCAGCAATTTTACTATTTACTACGGTAATATTAGCAATTTTGCAGTTTATTACTTTAAAATTATTAGGGAATTGTATTATACTGTAAAAACAACATCTATTTTTAGCAGTGTATGGTTTTATTTGGCCCATAAACCTTAATTAAAAAGTATTTAAAACCGAATAAAAAGGTGATATGCATTTATTTCAAAACTTTCTATGTTTCTGAATTTATTTGCAATATATGGCAGTATTACGTATACGCATTTACATATAATCCGGGCTTTTTTCATAAATATCCATTGGTACGTCAAAAAAAAAAAAAAAAAAGCCATACACACTCAAAAACGGTAATCTATATCTATAAAAATGAGTGTATGTATATATACTTGTTCTCTATACAAATCCACAGTTTGCGTCAGATTTTCATCAAACTTGACACAGAGGTTCCTTGATGCCCTAGAATTCTCATAGGCGGGGTCTTGAAATTTTAAAAAATCTAAAAAGCTCAAATTTAAATTTTTTGTCAAAAAATGACCCTTTTATAGGAATCTAGCCTATTTATATTGTAATCGAGATAGGCCTTTTAGCATTCAAATTGATGAAATTTAAGATTTTTAAATATGAATTTTCCAACAATGATTAAGATTAAAGTAATGAATTTTCAATTTAAGGCTCACCTATTTCCTTTTAGCATTGAAATAAGTAAAAAACAATCATAATTCATGTGGACCAAAAGAACCACGGATTTGAATTTCAAATTTGCAATGCGACGACAGTTGCGTCTGTAATGGAGATAAGCCTTCAGAACCAGAAATGGATTTATTTCTGAGTTATAATAATTTTTATTTTGTAGGTGGGAACAATTAATAGAGAAAAGTTAATATTTTAAATTTGGCGGGTGAAATTGATGCAATTTGTTCACTTCCATGTGCATATATTTCATGCCAGTGGACGCGGCAAAGCACAGACAACATTTATCTTTAATTTTCACCTTTTGATAAGACTATTTTTCTGTAAACGTTTAACTTTCTGTAATATTTTAGTTTTTTTCAAAGTTTGTACCTAAGAGACAGATTGATGCAAATTATTTTATACCCATATGAATAGAACTCTTTCAAACTTTTTTTCCCTGAATGCTATGCTGTATTAATAAGCACCCGGGCAACGCCGGGTATTAAGCTAGTAATAAATAATAATAGAATAATAGACGATGAATGGTTTATAACAATAGGTTACAATTTATTACTTTACGTTAATGAAATGAAATTAAGGCAGAAATTTTTCGCTAAATTGACACTGAAGTTTCAGAAAAGCACGTTATTTATTTTTCTCTTTACTAAGGCGTATCGTTTTAATGCAGACCAGATACAATTGAATTGACGAGTACCTATTGAATTTGTTCCTCATTAAAATTTTAAAGTAAACATCACTATCACAAAACTGAAAGGAAGCATTTCTCGAATTGTACTTGAATGTCAAGTGACGAATCAAAGCTTGAAACGAAAGTTTAAAACCTGTTTTTGAATGTGAATGCGTCATAATATGTGTTTTATTTAGAAATAAATAATTAAGTCTCAACAACGGGATTTATATAAAAGTGTTCAATTTATTTAAAGAAATAATAGGATTTTGTTTAGAAACGCTCACTCCATGCTAATACTTGAATTAATTTCGTAATAAAGAATATCTATTCTTTTATATGGAACTGAAAAATTCTTGGAAACCGATGAACAATGTAAAAATTCATCTGTTTTGAATAGTTTCATTGTAATGATTGCACGGTTAATTATGTGTTGCACCAAATGTTTTATCATATCGGCCGAGTTGCAACTACACTGCAAAAAATGAACTGTTGTTTTAACAGTATAATACTGGCAGCAGAGGTTCCAATTTAAAACTGTAAAAGCACAGTAATAAGCTGTAAAACTAGCAATTTTAGTTTCTTACTGTAAAGTTATCAATTTTGCAGTTTATTGCTGTAAAATTTAGCTGTATTATTAAATAATAAAAAAATAATATTAAACAATAAAAAATATTAAATAATAAAAAAATAATATAGTAAAAAATAATACACTGTAAAAACAACAGTATAATACTGGCAGCTAAGGTTCCAGTTTAAAACTGTAAAATGCACGGTAACAAACTATAAAATTAACAATTTTACAGTTTATTACTGTCAAATTTGCAATTTTTACGGTTTATTTCCATAAAATTAACTGTATTATACTGTAAAAACAACATTTATTTTTTTACAGAGTAGTGGTGCCACACTGACAAAAAAAATCGTTTTCTAAAAGATCGATTTTTGAAATTTAAACATAGATAATATCGATACATCGACCCCAAAAACATCGACATTTTTCAACATCGATTTTTCTACGAATTTTGTCAACACATTCAAAGAGATAAAACTTTTAAAGAAAAACAGTCCATACTGTAAAATATTTGTGAAAGGTTACCATTGTTAATGGGTGGAACGTTACACAACTTCAGGAGTAAGGTGTGTTCAGATTTTACGAAAATTCTAATCGTTGGAGGAAAGTTTTATGAAGTCTGTGTAAAGTTCCACCTTTAAAGCTCATGCGTTAAGACAAACATCGGCGCAGAGCTCTTAAAGTCTTATGAACGTAACCAAGATGTGCCTTAAACGCTACAGTGGTAAAACGCGCTTCTTCTGTACGCAGTGATTTCTCGGTTCAGGGTTCGATCCTATCGTATGTAATTAAATCAACTTACAAATTTGTGTGAAGTTGATAATGGTAGTAGGAAAGCATGAATCAACAAAACGTTAAATGAACGACTAATTGAAAGGAATCTTCCTGTCTGATGATTGCTCTGTTTTTTCTTTCTTTCTTTTAGCAGAGAATTCTGGTGTATACACAGAAATTGGTGAAACATCAAACTATTGTTACATTACCATTATGTAACCTTCTACAAAAAAGTAATGTGTTACTTTACACCTGATAATTAGAAGTGGAGGCAGCACTTATAGAATGAAACTTAACATTTTACAGTTTGAACAGCCCACAATGTTGGCATATTCATTCTACTTGGTCCTGACGTCATAACACTATTCATAAAACAATATTCTGAAGTTCTCTTTATTTTCAGTAGTGTAGAAGCATGCCAACAGTGCAAAGACAAGTTTGTTTAATAGTGGATATTTATTACAGTCCACAACATTTCCGTGCTATTTATCCATTATTCCACCTCCGCTTGTGGTCTTAAATTTCAATTTTGTTCTATGAATACCTTCCAATTCATAAAGTTCCTCCTTTCATACTTTTTATTCAGGTTGCATCATATTGCATGAAAATAAGCCAGCTGTTTTATGCATTTCAAAGAAGTAATTGTCAGGTATGAACTACCTGAACGTCGGGCCGTGGTAGAACCGATTGGTAAGACGTCGGACTCGTAACCGGATGGTCCCGGGTTCGATCCTAGCCAGTCAAAGATCCACTGTCGTTACTAATGGCGGCTGGGCGACGTAAAATAAGGGTCGTGGTCACAAAGTCCTCCAAGTGAAACGATACCTCTGTTGGTCCCTAGACCAGGGGTTTGCTCGGCCCTTGGTCTGGATCAGAAAAACAGAGCGCTCTGAGCTAAATCGGACTTCCACCTTTCCGCCTTAAATCGGGTAAATGTGTCTACTCGTGCTCCCGAATGGTTTCAGAAACAGCAACACCCTGCATGTCTAGAGTCAATACTTAAAAGCAATTTTAGAATAAATAAAAATTGTTATAGGCATTTATGCCTGTAGGATTTTGGAAAAAATAAATATGTGTTACTTTACTACAACTTTGATTTTTTTTTTTACTTTCATCATTTTATAACTGATAAGTATTCACTATTAAGGTTTCAACAAATTTGCAATACTAAATAAACGTCAAAGACAAGTTTATTTAATAGTGGTTATTTATTACAACCTACAACGTTTATCTATACCTGTATTAATGGTGAACAATAAATAAATTCTCTAAAGTATTTAAGACTGAGCAAGACAACTTTATTAAAAATTCTTTAACAAAAAGATTCAAATACGCATTTCATACTAAAAGAAATAAGTGTCAAAATATTTTGTTCTTCTACCATTTACAAGGTAGTATGTTATTATCAACTTTCATTCCTGTAGCGTAATGAAGGTACTTCCTCCAAATCTTACATGCCAAACTTACGAAATTGCAGCTCCTATTAAGCTCTACAACAAACAAACACCGCTATTATACGGAACAAAGAGCAAAACTAACAAGATACTGATTCCGTTCTTTTCAAATGATCTCCAAAAGAAATCGAAGTAAGGAAGCATCCATCAGCTATCATTCACATGGCTCCTGCAGTAGCTACAAATTGTTCTTCCCTCCATGGAATCCTTTTTAGACAACGATAGAAGGAAACTGATCCCGGGATTCGTTGTTGAAATAGAAAAGAGGCGAGTGCGGGGATAAATGGGCTTGTAAAATGGTGAAAGCGTTGCGTGCCGGCGTGTTAGGGCTCGAACTTTTATTTCCAATACCTGATCCTTTGCTTCGGAGATAAATGAGAAAAGGATGCAGTTCGCTGTCAATCGGAAATGCTTCCGGAAACAATGCAGAGTGGCATGAAGAATCGAGTTTCTTTTTGTATGATTTATTTTCAGTGCTCCGAAATAGCTACGTCAATTTTCATATGATCATTAGGGCACTGTAAAAAATGAATATTGTTTTTACGGTATAATACAGCTAATTTTATAGTAATGAAGTGTAAAATTGCTAATTTAACAATTTATTAAAGTGCATTTTACAGTTTTAAACTTTAACTTCAGCTGCCAGTATTATACTGTTGTTTTTACAGTATAATACAGATAAATTTTACGGCAATAAACTAAAATTGCTAACTTTACAATAAGAAACTAAAATTGTTAGTTTTACAGTAAAAACTGTAAAATTACTCATTTAACAGTTTATTAAAGTGCATTTAACAGTTTTAAACTGGAACTTCAACTGCTAGTATTATACTGTTGTTTTTGCAGTATAATACAGATAAATTTTCCGGCAATAAACTAAAATCGCTAATTTTACAATAAGAAACTGTAAAATTACAAGTTTTACAGTTTATTACTCTGCCATTTACAGTTTTAAATTGGAGCCTTGGCTAACAGTATTTAACAACATTTCATGTTTTGCAGTGTGTGGTTTGGATAACTAAAGATTTCCTTCAAAATTCTTTATTCTCTTAACAACACGAACTTTCTAATAAATGTTTAAAGCAATATTTGTTGGTGTTAAGGGGTTACAGTACCTCAAAAATGACCAAAAGACCAAAAAAAATTTTATTGCTTATTTCAAAAGTAAAAGTTATTTAAAACACTCAGAAAAAAACAGCATTGTTCTAGCTAAATTATTTAAAAAGTTATGAGTGACTTTAGGGCATACATGCTATGTGTTCTAATGGAAAAGCCAAACTTTAAAGTGCTTTTTCTCGGTGATCAGTTTTTAGTGTTTCTATGTTACTAGAAATGCTAAGGAATTTTTTCTATTAAAGATATCACTTTAAAGCAATATTTTTTGCACTCAGGATAATATATTTAACAAAACTGTGCATGGAATAAGCGTTTTATAAATTACAAAAATTTTTAGGGTTTGTTAAACCTCGAAGAACAAAATTTTCTAAGATTTTTTTACATAAAAGGTCACAAAATATTTTCTAATCAAAATATAAGAAAATGAATGCACAGATTTGTTGAGGTTTTCCTTGTGATCATTTCGCAAAAAGAAATTTTGAAATTAGTGCAGAAACAAAAAAGCCTTAGGGTTTTAAAAAAACTGAAATTTTCTTACATTTTTCAAATTTTCAAAAAAAGTTTTCAAAATTTTTGATGTTTGAAAATAAATTATTGATTTTTAAACAAGTGCAGAAACAAATATTTCAAAGAATTAACTTTTTCACTTAAATTAAAGAAATTTGTTAGAAAGGTACTGTAACCCCTTAATATATCGCCGTTCCGGAAGAACAATGACGTAACTGAAAAAATTTGTCAAATGCAAATAAGTCCATAGACAATATCAGAAACACGTCCTATATGCAGGGGAGCATGGTCGTAACTGTACTTCCACTAAGAACTGCCAGAGGGCTTTTCAGAGAAACAATGACGTAACTGCACTTAGGGGTTGAAATTTAGGGTTGAAATTAGGGTGATTAAATCCAAACCCCTGGTAAATGAGAGTAAAGTATATTTTCAATACTCTCAATATATTATAATTATTTTCTGTCACTTACACCCTTTTCAATTAAACGTTTTACACAACTGCAAATCCTTTTTTTACTCTCCCGTAAAATTGAAGTTTTTGCATTTACGTCACTGTTCTTCCGGAACAGCGATATCATTCTTAAATACTAACGAACTTTATGATTAAGAAATAGCTTAGCAAGTGTTAATGAAACAGTTTTGCTTCTTAAATAATAATAAGCTTTTTGATTACTAAATAGTTTTGCAAATAATAATGCAACATTTTTTACCTCTGTAATATTAATGATTTTTATAGTAATGGATAGTCTGTGATGCATATTTGTTTGTAAAAACCGCTCGAGAAAAATCTAGTTAAACTTAAGTATTCACATGATTATTTTTTTTCTAATCTTAATGAGTTGTCTGCAGCAGGCTCATATAGAGCCAAGGTGGGCTCTTTGTCACTTTGGTCACCGATCCACACCCCCTTATAAAACTTTTAAAATTTATACTACTCCGATTCCAAGCCGAGCCCCCCAAAAGGCCGGGCCCTTAGTTTCCGAGTAGGCTGACATGGCCTCTCGTCGATGCGGGTCTAATGAATGAGCAAATTATTTAGCTAATTGAATCATAAATGAGCGAGATACTGGGCCATGGACCTTAGGGAGGCCTTATTTGGCGCAATAGACTATAAAAAAATGAATGTTGTTTTTACAGTATAATAAAACTAATTTTATAATAATAAGCTGTGAAATTGTTAATTTTACAGTACGAAACTGTCGGGGCCGTGGTGGCCCGATCGGTAAGGCATCGGACTCGTGTCCGGAGGGACCCGGGTTCGATCCCAGCCGATCAAAGATCCACCGCCTTGATTAATGGTGGCTGGGAGGCGTTAAAAATGTCGTGGTCACAAAGTCCTCCAAGTGAAACGATACCTCTGGGGGTGCTGGGCCTAGGGTTTGCTCGACCCTGGGTTCTGCTTCAAAATTAAGAACAGAGCGCCCTTCAGGGCCCTATCCCGGTTAAACCACGAAGCTGTGGTAGGTACGGGGGACCCTGGAGGTGTGAAATGAAAAATGAAAAAAGTACGAAACTGTCAAACTGCTCATTTTACGGTACAAAACTGTCAAGTTGCTCATTTTACAGTTTTAAGCTGGAACCTCTGCTGCCATTATTATACTGTTATTTTTACAGTATAATACAGCTACATTTTACGACAATAAACTGTAAAATGTCTAACTTTACAGTAAGAAACTAAAATTGTTAGTTTTATAGATTATTAATGAGCATTTTACAGTTTTATATTGGAACATCGGCTGCCAGTATTATACTGTAAAAACAACAGTTCATTTTTTGCAGTGTAATCATAAGTATTTGAGAAATTGGAACAAGCTTCGTTTTTTGTGTAAAAAGGCCCATTTAAAGGACATAGAATGTTATCTTCAAATGATTTATTATCACTTTAATAACTTGAATTTTCAGAAATTTGTTTTACAACAAATATTATTATACAACTTTGATTCGAACCAAAAGTAAACTTTTTATGGTCATGAAACAGTTTTAAAAGTTTTAATGCATTAATTTGGTTGCTAAATATTTATGGGCTTAGATTTTTTAATCATGAACTAGTTTTAAAACATTTTTACAATCATTAATGCAACAGCTTTTAATTTTAAACATTGATAGACTTATTCATCGTGAAATAGCTTTAAAAGTGTCAACGCAACAGTTTTCATTTTTAAACATTAATTGATCATGAAGAGATTTTACAAATATTAATGCAGGAGTTTTTGCTCCTAATTAATCATGAACTTTGTGATAGCGAAAAAGTTTTAAGAATATTAATGCATCAACTTTCTTCCATAATACTGATAAATTTTAACAATAATTAAAAATTTCTTAAACTTTAAAATTATCTTTTGGTTTTTTAAACTAATATCCCAGCACATTACTTTTCTACAAGTTCTTTATAGGAATTTAAAGTTTTCTAGACATACAAGCTTAAAGATACAGTAAAGTGTAACATAAAATACTTCACGTAAGTTGTTTTCTTTCCGTGATCAATTTTGGGAGTGAGGGAATCAAATGTGCATAAAAACCTCCGCCCCCATCTTTTTCCGCAAAGTGGATTTCTAACAACTTTTTGAAGAGATATTTTCTCTACGCTTTTTCTTTTTCTTTTTTTCCTTTTTTTATTTATTTATTTACATTTTTTTGGCCATAAGGAATGTCATAAGCTATTCCTTATAGTATAGAAGTATACAACAAAATATTCCTGGAAGAGGATCGATATGTAACACCTTCACTTCTGGATGACTTTCCTGAAAGTATGAATAAATGCATCAAATGGAGAAAGAAATGAATAATCGTTTCTCTTTTCGATGGTGCAGTAGAAATATTTTCTTCTACATTTGGCAAAATACTTTTTGAACAAATGCAATATTTCTATTCTTTCTCATAACGCATATATGAATAGCTTGCACTGACTCATTTAAATTTTCTTTTAATTTTGTATCGATGTCGTGTTTAAATTGTGTGTGTGGCAATGTATTTGTTTTAAGTTACTACTTTTCTGAAGACTGAAATTGCTCACCAACCCTAGACTTCCTTGCTATGTTTGATCATAAGTTCATAGAGACTGCACAATTTGGATAATTAACACATTTTTTAATTCTTTTTAAGTGACTCCTAAGTACACAAATCATTGAACAAGATGATATATTTGTTAAAAAAAATCCGCAAAATAATTAAAGCAAGTTTTTATGCAACATTAAAATTTCGATTGAACTGTAAAATAATTCTCAAAATTAACAAAACAATATTTTGAGGGACATTAAAATTTCCATTGAACTGAAAATTTAACTACACAATAAAATCTTCATTAGAATGTGAAATAATTCTCCAAATAAGTACATTATCAGAGGCACAAAGCGTTTTGGATGTTAGTTTCAATAGAGCACTTAGTTAAAGCATAAGCTTATATTGCAGGCAAACTTATATTGTGATACGCTTAAAGACTTTTGTAAGCAAAAATCTTAGTGCAATGGTCTTTTTTTTTTCAAGCTCTTAAGAAAATTAAAAGTCACATAAAAATATGAAGATAAAGCATGAAATGGCGGTAAAGTAAGCAATACTATTATTTTCACCAAGGAAGAAAGGAAACCAGTCGTCAGGACCGTCCAGAAAACCTAATACAGTACACCATAAAAAATGAATGTTGCTTTTACAGTACCGTAAAATGGGGTTAATCGGAACACTTTCAGCTTTGATTGTAAAAAAAGCAGTTAAAAGATTTTTTTTAATTTGATTTTTTGGGTAAAAACTTCGGTCTTGCTTTACTTTTGATATTCCAAGCAAAGACAAAAGATTTTGAGCAATTATTATTAAAATATATAGCAAATTATGGGTGTTCCGAATCACCCCGCTGATAGGGGTCAATCGGAACACTTGTTAAAATTTTTATTTTTTTCAATTTAATCTGTAATAGGTCTCACAAACATGAGTAATATTGATGGGGGAGAATAAGAACAGATAATTACTGTCAAATAAATGTATAATTTCAGTACCAGTAAACGTTTATCATTTGTGAAAATTCAAAATAATTTTGAACTTATGAAAAATGAAAAGTAATTTTAAGAAAAGCTTTTGAATTGAAATGCAAAGATTTAACATGAATGGAAGTCACTCATGTCGTCCACAAATATGTACTTGTCCTTAAAACTAGCAATTGTGACTTGGCTTAAGTTTTTTATAACATCTCCTGGGATGAACTCTGCCTTTTCTTTAGTTTTTTGAAATTTCTGGGTTTCGGGGATTGTCCTGAAAGATTTTTTCGCTTATTCATCACTGTCTGTGTGCTGGACGTTTACTACATAAAGTCTATGTGACTTTCTCCCTTTTATTTTAAGTAAAGAAATAGAAGTAAAGAAAGAGTAAAGAAAGAGGTGAAGTTTGGTAAGACCTCATTTGGAATATGCTGTTCAGTTTTGGTCTCCTTATCTGAAGAAAGACATTAATTTATTGGAAAGGGTACAAAGGAGGGCTACAAGGTTAGTGAATGGACTTTCTAATTTAGACTATGATTCCAGACTTAGAATGCTTAATATGTATAGTCTTGAGCAACGGAGAACCAGAGGGGACATGATTCAGTTATTTAAATTTATTAAAATGAATGATGTTGCAGGGTTGGATTTTTGCAAGGAAAGCAGGACAAGGGGTCATTGTTTTAAGCTGTTTAAACCTCAGGCGAACCTGGAAATTCGAAAAAATTACTATTTTAGCAGGGTAGTGGGAACTTGGAACAGCTTACCGGAAGAGGCGGTAAAGAGCAATGGAGTAGATGGCTTTAAGAGGGCCATTGATCTTCATTGGGGTCTTTAATTTGACTAGGACCAGCCAAGTTGGGCCCTGAGCCTGCTGCTGGTCGCCACATTTGTATTTGTATTTGTATTTGTATTAAAAAAAAGTCTCCTGGAGAAAAAATCTTTTGAAATCTGTAACTTTTGTCATTCTAAGATCTAGTTGCTCACGAGAAGGGATAAACAGTAATAAATCCTTGTCCCTGTTTCTTGATTAGAAGAATTGGGGTTAGAATCTTGATTTTTCAAACAATTTCCTTCAAATAAGTTTGAATTGGAACAACAGAACTAAGTGTTCCGATTCACCCTGCAAATTTTTTTCCCATGGCATTTTTCAGAATTCTTCACTTTTATGACACAATTTATAAAAAATGTAAATTCTAATGTGGTACTCTGTTGTTCAGATACATGTATAATTGAAACATAGCACTGATAGTTTTTAAATATAAGAAGGTTTGTTCTTGCATATGAAGTTTTGCAGTCTATGAAAATGTGATGTTTTCTAGCATTCCACGTACAGCCCTCTTTAGAAGCCAGTAGCGTTGCCAGATTGACAAAAGTATTTTTTTCCTACTTCCTATGATCTTACCTTTCTAAAAAAAAATTCATGGCGAAAAATACCCAATAGTATATTTATGAAGAATTTCTTTGTACGGTTGGGAAGTTTTGTTCCGATTGACCCCGCTGTTCCTATACACCCCATTTTACGGTATAGTACAGCTAATTTTACTCTAATAAACTGTAAAATTGCTAATTTAACAGTTTATTACCGTGAATTTTACAGTTTTTAACTGAAACCTCTGCTGACAGTATTATACTGTTGTTCTTACAGTGTAATACAGCTGAATTTTACGGCAATAGACTGTAAAATTACCTAACTTAAAAGTAAGAAACTAAAATTGCTAGTTTTATAGTTCATTACTGTGTATTTTACAGTTTTAAATTGGAGCCTCGGCTGTCAGTCTTATACTGTTACGGCAATAGACTGTAAAATTACCTTACTTACAAGTAAGAAACTAAAATTGCTAGTTTTATAGTTCATTACTGTGTATTTTACAGTTTTAAATTGGAACCTCGGCTGCCAGTCTTATACTGTTACGGCAATAGACTGTAAAATTACCTAACTTAAAAGTAAGAAACTAAAATTGCCAATTTTATAGTTCATTACTGTGTATTTTACAGTTTTAAATTGGAACCTCGGCTACCAGTCTTATACTGTAAAAACAGCAGTTCATTTTTTGAAGTTATAAACCTGCAAATTTAATCACTCTTGCAAGTTGACCAACCCAGTTGATCGCTTTTTAGGAACAAAAAAGTTTTTTCTCCTGCAACAGCCTCTAAAAGTTAACGACATATCTAAGTCGACCATTATAGTACTGCGCCGCAAGTGGTCTCCTTGCACAGATTTCAAAGTAAAATAGAGCTCGCTTATTAGAATATTGGTTAAAAGAAAATCCCGTTTAATATGATACATTTTCAGTGTCCCAAACCATAGTAATGGAATATTTTTGGGTAATGGAATATCTCGCTTATTAGATTTTGCTTATGTAGCAAAATGGCTATTCCAATAAGCGAGCTCGACTGTATCTAGATGAAAATCATCAAAATATATTGCAAGTATTTACTGGATAAGATCAACTTAAAAAATTTCCTAACATGCATCATACACGAAAACAAGAGGAAAAAAAACAACAACATTCTATAAGGATAACCATAAAAATAGAACACCCCATATAAATATTCTCCCCATACCCATCCCTTTTCCAAACTCTGCTGACTGGAAAAATTCCTTCACGCTTCAAAGTGTTTAATGACTCTACTCATAGCGGAACTATTTACGTGTATGTGAAGTGACAGTAACATGTCTGCATGTCATTAAGTGGCTCGCAAAAAATTTAATGCTTGGGTTATTAATTTGAACGGGTTTGTGTTACGTTACTCCCCTAACACACTCTCCTCCTCTCTAAACTTCGAGATTGGTTTTTTCCTGTCATGCTTTTTTGAAGAGAATATAAAAAAAAAACACTTTTATATTCTAAAAATTTCATCCGCAAAAATTTAATGAAAATTGCCTAATTAAATGGGGTTGTAGACAGATAGCAAGATTTCGTGCATCTTGCGTGCCTTTCTGAATTTCAGTAAAATAATCTATTGTACGGGTAAGTTAGCGATACTTGCGCTGCATTGTATTTGAATTGGTTGGATAGTTAAAACTTGATTTAAGGGAAAATTTATCCCTGTGAATTTATCCCTATTAACTTGTGTTTCTAAGCTTTATATTTTTACAGAAAAGACTTGATTTTATTTCTGATTTTTTAAAAACTCTAACAAGTCTACCTAAAAAGATATCAATTATTCAAACAAGGCTGTTTTTAAATCTTAAATAGCTAAGTTATTAAAAGTCCCAAGTAGCACACTTCGTTTTTTAAAGGTTGTAAAATGGTTATTAACGTTGTAACAACCCCTTAAAAACGTTTATAAAACGTTTAAAGGTTATTTGTGCTACCTGGGGCAAGTCTTTGTGTGAAAACAAAACGTGTGAAAATTAAGCTCAAATGCATGAAATTGCCAAATATGTCTCCAAGTAAAAGCTACTAGAAAGCAAAAGCTGATTACATATTCTAAACACCCATTCCTAAACAATTGTAACAGACGTTACTGAAATTTTTGAATAAACAACTGGAATTCAGATGCAGAAATATGCAAACAAAATGCATTTCTGCAATTACTTAACAGAATTTGAAAACATACTTTGGTGAACATTGTAGCTTTCCAACCGAGTTTTTAAAAATCACACAAAAACAACTTTAATAAAACATTTTCAAAAAAAAAAAAAAAATGTCGGTTTGCCCAGAAATAGACATTACGATAAATATCGCGGATTACCCATTGAATAAACAAAAACAACTCTAAGAGACATTTTTGGGTTAATTTATCAAGCCAGAAGTTGTGAGAAGAACTAAAGAAAAACATTGCAGGAATCCAGAAATAAGGGAAAGATTATCAACCAACTCTTTATAGGGAAGCTGGCTAAATAATTGATTGCTATTGCAACTAAGTCGCAGAATGATGAAATTCGCAGAGATCAAACTTGTGCTATGGAAGCCATACTTATTATTATTCTGAAATGCTACTAGCAAAAATGTTAACAACGATTTCATTTCTGAAAGCGGTTGCTGGTATTGATTATGTTTGCAGGCAGAGTTCATTCTTTAAAATACATGAAATAGCCACCAAATTTTCATGCAATACGATAAAAGCAGAAAAATTTTATGAGTTGCAAAAGATTTAGAGTAAAAATAATAGAACTCTTTATGTCCCAAATTAATTTAACATTGAATTTGTACATATTTTTCTGTTTTTTTTTTTTTTTTGAGTTTCAAATACCTAAAATTTTTTTTATAGAGCATAAAAATTTTGAGATTTTTGGGGGTCTAAGGCCCTCTACGCCTTAACGCCCCCAAGAAAACTGTTTCCGATCTCAGGTGCCATCTGTCGACCTCTCAGCGAAGTACAAGGAGTGGTACTCCAAAGCTGCCGTGGGCAGGTAAAGGGCAATAATTGCAAAATTTTCGATTTTCATTTTTTTGCATTTTTGAAATCTATGTTATATTAGTTTGATGGTACAAGCATCTTTTTTTAATTTCCGATGAAAAAAAAAACTGTTTTTTAACCAATGGTAATTAGCAGTAACTGCATTTTTCGTTGCTGTGGGCAGGTAAACGGCAGTATCTGCATGTCTGCAGGATGAACATAATATGAATCGCTGTGCAAAACTTGCATCAAGCCGCAAAAACCGTTTTCCTTTGTACTTAAACTAAGCGAAAGTAGGGGTGCCCTAATGGGAGGTCACGGGAGGTCATTGGTTGCACTTGAATGTTCCCAAGGGGGTGTTTTATTCCTTTTGGGGGTGAATCAGTGTTAATATCAATGCAGACTTAAGTGATATAAATTGGCGTTACCACTTGGCGATATATCGCCAAGCTTTTGGTCGCCAAGTGCTTGTCGCCAACTTGGTGACATATCGCCAAATTGGCGACAAATTTGGCGAAAAAAATTATTTTATGAGTTTGGGTTCAATTTAGCGCTATTGGCGGTATTTTGCGAAAAATCCACTGAATGATGCTAAAATCGGCGATATTTAGAAAATGAATTGTTGTAAATCATTTTTTGCTTTGTTTCGTGGTACATTTGGGGCGTAAATGTTTGAATTGTTATCTTGCTCATTCCAAGCATTATTTTAACACTTAAGGCATCTACTAAAAAATTTACACGTAAAAGGAAGTAGTGTGGGGTCCATACCAGATTTTTTTCTTTCAAATAAAGTTTCTCTCCACTAGCAGACAATATTTTTCACGATTTCAAAGATACACAAGCCAAACTTGGCAGACGACAAACAAAAATGCAGCAATGAAATGATTTTATTTACATTGTTTTGTTTTCTTTTAATTACAGTTGCTTTCATACTAACAGACGATAGTTTTTGCAGTTTAATCCCTAGCTGTTGCATTTTTAATAGTACTATGAAAAAAATCGTCAGCACAACAAGCATTTCAAGCGCTCTTTTTCTCAAAGTGATTTCTTGTTTTGATGCAAAGTACAAAGCATTAACTGATTTGTAGTAATTTTAAAACATCTGGTGTGCACGCCACACTACTTCCTTTTACGTTTAAATTCCATAATAAATGCCTCAAGTGTTAAAATTTCAGCATGGTTCCAGCGATTTAGGATTCATAATACCAAATTAATACAAGCTGGACTTCTGAGTCCCGTCGGGGCATAAAGGGTTAAAACCACAATCAAGAAAGTAAGTATATAGGTGAAAAGCAAGGATATGTTGTGGTTTTTTAAAATTAATTCATTATCGTCTGCTCTACATTTTTATTTATCGTCTGCGATTAGTGTCCGCAAATTGTTACTTTGGTAAATTTAATAATTTTCTTTCAGGAGTTTAACTATTTTGTGATTAGATGAATCCTTGTATCAGTTGTTTTAAATTGTTGTCTGAAAGGATTCCATGGAGGGAAGAACAATGTGGTGCTACTGGGGAAGCTGCGTTAATGATGGCTGAGGGATGCTCCTTTACTTCGATTTCTTTCCGAGAACATTTGAAAAGAACAGAATCAGTGTCTCGTTAGTTTTGTTCTTTATTCCGTGTGACAGCGGTGTTTGTATATTGTAGACTTCAACAGGTGCTCCAATAAAATTTCAGAAATATGAAGATATCAGTTACTTTATCAAAAATGTTTTTAATTTTGTAAGCGTAATTTATTAAAAAAAAAAATGGAATCAGATCCTAGAAAAGAATCAGGGTTGGTTTATTGTACATTTTAATTCGAGCAACACTTTTGTAAGTCTGTTCTATATTATTATTCAGAGGAAGAACTTGCATTACACCAAAGAAGTTAGAGTTAATAATTACATACTACTTTGTAAATCGTAAAAAAAGAAACAGAAATATTGAAAATATATGTTTATTATAGCATGAAAGAAATATTTGAGTTATTGTGTTAATCAGAAATATAGCTACTTTTTTTTTCTTTCAAGGCATAAAAATTCTCTTTTAATAGCGCTCCCGCGGGAGACCTAAGCGTGTTAACAGAAATACCAAGACGAATTGTCTCAACAAGACTAAAGGGAGCTAAATTTTCGTTCTTTGCCCTTTAGTTTTGGAAATATTCCCGGAGAGAACTTCCAAACTTCTTCCTAATTTCATCAAAGATTTTTTTAAGACTTTAAATTCTAAAAAAGAAGGAGGGCCACTTACCCCTCCCTTCTCCTCTAAATTGGTTAGAATGTTCGGCCCTTTTCATTAAAAAATATATCTATCAGGGAACCTCCGCACCTCCCTCCTTTAGTAAGTTTCTCTAAAAATAGCTAAGAGCAGCAAAAATAAACAGTTATTTTTACAGTATAATTCTGGCAGCAAAGTTTCCAGTTTGAAACTAAAATGCACAGAAATAAACTGCAAGATTAGCAATTTTAGAGTTTATTACTGTAAAGCAGCAATTTTACGTTTTATTACCGCAAAATTAGCTGTATTATACTTTAAAAACAGCAGTATAACACTGGCAGCAGAGGTTTCAGTTTAAAACTGTGAAATGCATAGTAATTAACTTTAAGATTGGCAATTTTACAGTTTATTACTGTAAAGCAGCATTTTTACAGTTTATTAGTGTAAAATTGACATTTTTACAGTTTATTACTGTAAAATTAGCAATTTTTAGTTTGTTACCCTAAAATTAGCTGTGTAATACTGTAAAAATATCTAATTTGCACAGTGCTCTTAAATCTCTCCTCTCTACCGAAAAACTTGAGGGGTGGGGGGAGGTTTTTGAAACTTCAAATGGGGTAGGGGTTATTGATTTTATTAACTATCATTTTACAGCGCATCTTGATTTACAATTGTTGACCTCATTTGTTTGGACTTCAATTGCTAAGCGTGTCTTGAAGAGAGTCCCTAAACATGCCTTCTGCTAGTGTCAAAGAAAGTCTAAAAACGCTTTTTTTGAATTTCAATTTTGAAAAATTACCGGTGGTGGTCGCTCTTCATTTGTTTCCGTCCTTGGTGCTCCACTGTACCTCCTTGACATATTATCGAGGAGTGAAATTTGTTCCGGGGCCGAGAAACAGACAAAAACAATGAAGATCATGATAGTTATTAATTCCATAACAAACTAGCTTTTTAGGGAAACAATGGAAGATGGCAATGAAGAAAAAATGCGCTCTGATTTTTAAAATTTAGATTGGTTGCAGTTTGTATTTAATAAATAAGAACATATTCAAATTTAATATTTTATATAAAAGTTTTTTTTCCAGTTTCTTTTTCCTTCTAGTTTTCATAGATCTAAATGTTTATTTAAAATAAGGAAACTAATGCTAGCGTAGGTTTTTGAGACATGTTTCAGACTTTTAACGCAAGAAATTCATTCATGTTAAAAATATCTCTCGTAATAATGCATTTTTACCGCCACTGCATATTTTTAAAAATCATAACGTATTTGATATAAACAGTTTTTTCCAATCAAAATTGTGTTCAATTTTTGAAAACACAATTTATAAAAAATGTAAGATAATTATTGCAATGCGTTTATTTAAATAAGACAAAGGAATTCAATAATACATTACTTCTGATAAGCAATCTCTCTTGAAATACCAGAGTATGTATTATGCATTTATTCTTGTAGTATATATGATTAAGTTAACTATTGCAATAAATTTAACTGAAAAATAAAGGAATTGAATAATATATTACTTCTGCTAAACATTTTTTTCTAGCTTGCTTTTATAATTAAAATAACATTCATGTAGGAGTTGAAATAGTCGTATTTTTACTTTCATAGAAAAAAGGATTTTTACCTTCACTGTGGAACAAGAAAACCCTGTGTTCCATTTTAAGAAATATATATTTTCTCTCTTGTACTTTTTAAAAATACCGCTGAGTTGGTAAATGCGTTAAATTATTCGCCATGCCTTTCTTTCATGCTCCTCTAGGGGTATAAAGAAATATTAATGTGTATTGAAGCAGATTTATTTAGAAAGATGCTCCGTTTAATAAATAATTCATTCATTTTTCGGAAGGAAACTCATTTGTTTAAAAGAAAATAAATTTACCTTGTGTGGATATCCTTGGCAAAGTTATTCCATGATCAATCTGTGGAGGTAAGAGCATTTTTCAAAGGAATACTGATATAGAAATAAGTATCAGGTTTCAGTTTACGGTGATGTCTTTCATAAATAAGGAGTAGTGCTTAAAAGAATAAACACGTAATGTTTCACGTAATTAACGAACGGGCAAGGAAAATTAGTCAAAATTATTGTGCAAGCTGTGAAAATAATTTTTATATTAAGTGAGTTTTCGTCATTTGCTTCCCTATTATGTTTTGTTTATGTAATGATATACGTATTTTATTTTGATAATAATAATTATCGAAAAAAAAAAACTCATTCTATCACCTTTTGGAAGAAAAAAATATCAATTCACTTTTAAGGTTTGGAAAAACAAATTTAGCTATTGTTTGAATGTAAAGCAATGTTATAATGTTTGAATGTAAACTTAGAAAATAGGGGTCGAGTGCCAAAACTCAAAAAGTGTTACTTCCGTGCTACGCATAAAAGTAGCATCTGCCCTTTTTAATACAATAGAGTTTTTGTAGTCAGGTGTTTTTTTTTTTTTTGTCGTATTGTTTGCTTACAAAAGTTTTATTGCCGTTAGAGAACGGGAAATATTTTTTAAAAATTTCTGAAAAAGTATTATCTGAATCAAAAACATGGAGTGATCAAAAACATGGAGGCTTAAAATTGCAGATACCACTTTTGCTCTTAGCCCGGCAGTGTAGGTAACTAGTCTAAATGATCTGCTTTTGGGCAAAAGAAGGTAATAGTAGAGCTGGTACTTCCCTTCACTCTCCAGGATCTTCCGTACCTACCACAACCGGTGGTTTAACCGGATGGGGCCCTGAAGAGCGCTCTGTTCTTTCGATCCAGACCAAGGGCCGAGCAAACCCCTGGTCTAGTACCCCCAGAATTATTGTTTTACTTTACCGATTTTGTGACCACGACCCTTATTTTACATAGCCCAGCCACTATTACTAACGAGGGTGGATCTTTGATCGGCTGAGATCGAACTCGGGACCCTCCGATTACGAGCCTGACGTCCTACCATTCTGGCTACTACGGCCCAGTAGAACTGGTACTGTGTGCCTACGGTTTCTGTGGAATAGGCAAATGTCCAGGTAAGATAAGTCTATCTAAATGAGGGGGAGGGGGATTTAAAGAAATTATGGGCGTGATCATTCATTTCACTATAACTCAGTTTAATTTAGAGGCTAACCCAAACCTGTAAGCGATGGCGTCCGTGAAAGCTAAGAGTCCATTTTCGCCCTGTAAACCGGATATCAGTCTTCCCATCTCATTCGTGGTCAGACAGTAAATGCTGCTGTACAGCATGGATTGAAAAATAAAACAATAGAAGTCAACTTAGGTTTTGATTTCACAGTTTTTTCTGTGCATTTTCAGTTTTAAACTCGAACGTCTGCTGCCAGTATTATACTATAAAAACAAGTTTATTTTTTGCAGTTTATTATTAAAAACCCCTCTCCCCCCCCACCAAAAATAGTTTTTCAATGAAAGTCTCCCTGCGGGTTAAATTTTGCACACGTTTCTCTCAAAATTTGAAAAAGTTCACATACATCTCTTTGCCTCTCACTGCCTCAAATAGTAAATTTAACAAATAAATCGTTTATTCTTGGAATTCTGTCAAAAAATCTCAACACAAATAAAGGACTTCAGGAAGATAAATCAAGTTTAAAGTACACGTTCAGTAAAGAAAGTGGTAGCCAAATTAGGATGCAAATTAAATTTAATGGGAACAATAAACACTGTAAACTTTGCTACGGCTCTTTCCTCTCAAACTCTGAGTTTTAAGCCAAATGTGAGTCAATATTACCTCCTTTAGAGAAGTAAACATCAAGATCTGATTTGGTTTAAACAAGCTGTTCAATGAAGCTTCGAGTAATCTTCAATCATTTTCCAAATTCTCCCATAAAAAATTCAAAGTGAGTAGGCTGAAGAAAAAAAAAAGTTAAAAACAAAGAATAAAATTTTAAAATGGTAAATAGTTGAAAGAACCTTTAATAGAAGCCGTTTTTCTTACCATCCATAATTTTGATCGGACCTTTTTTCCAATAAACCACAAGTAATTTCTATGGCTTATTAGAAAATAAATCCTTCAAAGTTCAATATTTTATGCCCTGCAAAAATTGTTGCTTTTACAGTATAATACTGAAAGCAGATGTATTAGTTTCAAACTATAAAAGCCCAGTAATAAACTATAAAACTAGCTATTTTACAGTTTATTACTGTAAACTAGCAATTTTACTTTATAACAGTAAAATTAGCAATTATAAAATTAGCTCTAATTATACTGTAAAAACAACAGTAATACTGGCAGCAGAGGTTCCAGTTTAAAACTGTAAAATGCACAGTAATAAACTGTCAAAATAAGAATTTAACAGTTTATTACTGTAAAAATCACTATAAAATAAGCTGTATTATACTGTATAAACAACGTACATATTTTACAGTGTACGACCCTAATAGTAGAAAAAACATTTTCTTTAAATGACGTTATCAGATATCGAAAACAATGGTACATTTGATTAACTTGACTTTTGCTATTTAAAGAAATATTATTAGGGTGCAAGTTGAAGGAATATTTTAAATTCATGTAATTAGAAAAAAAAGTTAATTTCAACATTTTGAGTTCAAACTTATTTTTCGAAATCCCGTAATCTTGTATTTTAATAGGTGTGTATATGTGTGTGTATATATGTAGGCATGTGTGTGGCTAGACGTGTGTGTGTGTGTGTGTGCTGAGTGTGTGTGGACGTGTGAGGACAAACGTCAGCAACGGTCGAAAGAAAACAAATAGCAATCATCTTTGCTTAAGAAAAAATTAAAAAAAGAAAGAAAGAAAAACACCGCAATGAATATTTATACAATACAAAGTACATGAAACTATTACGGTGTTTAGAAAAATTTGAATCAGATAAATTATCTGTATTTGACTACAGAATTATGAAAAAGATGTCTGTAGTTTAAAACGTAATATATATACACTAGGTGACCCGTGCGGAATTCCGCAAAAAAAATTTAATACGACGATTTTTATTGGCTTCATTTGCACAACATCGCCATCTACTGCCGTCGTTCTGACAACTTTTCAAAGAGATCAAAGACACGTTCACTTTTACAACTACTACAAAAGTGATACCCTATATTAAAATCAAATACCAAAGGCTACTACTAAACTAAATACTAACGTTATCGCAAAACTACCATAGTATTTTGAAACAATAAAAGTTACAATTAAGGTTTACCGAGCTAAGCCTTGGCTTGAAATGTCGCATTTAAAATTGATTTGAACAACAATGGTATAACGATTTTAACAGTTGAGCAAAAAATTTAACTTTTTTAAACTTCAATCGCTTATAAGTCGCTTAAACGTCGATTTTCGAGATTCTCGTTACGCGGCGCTAACGGAGAAACGTTCTAAAGAACGCATTTTTTTTAATCTTTCGAATGAAACCAAAATGGAGACGATACGACAATTATTTCGCTAGATAGAGTCAATTTTGTGCCCAAAAATTGAAGTTCGAATAAAAAACGAACCGACACTTTTTAGAGGGTGGGTCTAATTTTCGTCAATAGCCCGCGGGATAAGCTTCAAAATCATAAATTTTCTTGCAATTCGATAAAGAAATGAGCGAGTTTCGACCGGGTATTGGATTCGGCTTAGAGAAATAATATATGGAGATATTTTTTTTTTTACATGATTGCTTCACTAGCACGTATCTTCAATCATTAAGAAAAAAAAAATGTTTTCTAAACTCTCGCCATGAATTACTATGCGCTCAAATTCACCAAAGTAAATTCCAACGGATTGCTTTCTTTTTGTCTACTGTAGGATTTTCTTAGAGAACGCGATGACTTTTGAAGCGTTAATAAAGATATTAAGTTTCACTTCTGATGAAAGAGCTACTTTTGAAGAAAGCAGCTACTACGGATGACTTTTTAAAAAGTAAGCTTGTACTGCATGTGGGTTTAAATTAAGCTCACGAGTTATTTTATTTAGTTGCTGTATAAGCTTGCATATACTTGAAACCAACTTCAAGTGGAGTGTTAATATTTTACTTATTAACTAATTTGCTTATTTTGGGGGACCTTGATAGATTTTTATCATTATTTTTCAATAAATGCCAGCAATCGTTACTGTATATAATTAGTAACGATTGGGCAACTTTAAGATTTTTTTTTTTAATTACTGTTCCGTGGTTAAGAGAAGTTCATAATAGATAATTGTCCCTCTCCGAACTCTAGTTCATGGGGAAAAAATTCCTTCCGTAAGCAATAAAGGCGAAAAATTGAAGAGGAAAGTGAGGAAAAAAGCTTATTTTTTAAAGAAAATTAATTAAATTTTTTACATTTTAGGGAAAATTCGGCACATAAGTGAAATATTTATCTTTAGAGCAACGCACAAACGAATGATACTATCATTATTTTGCTATGGAATGTGCTGAGACCATTTAAAATCGTCGTATAAGTGAAAAAGACGCATAAATAAGGCGGTGTATAAGTGAGAGTTCACTGTATTTCTATAGGATAGATCAGTGGTATATAGTAGTACCTAGAATCTATCTATGACTTTAAGAAAATCTAAATTCAAAATTCTAACTTTATTATTATTTGGATGTACAAAAAAGTTCACTATTTATAGCTGTGTATGAATGGGAAGATCCAGAAAAGAAAAAGTAATAGTGAAAAAACTTTATAATTACTTCAATAGTATACCATGGAACAGAACTGATAATACTTTAAGGTACGGCTGACTCACGATAAAATATTATAGTAAGTTATTTTTTACCATTTTGACTTCCATTTATCCAGGCATTCAAGCACCCTTTGAATACAAATATCTGCAGAAAAATAACTTATTTTGCCCAAGTATCTATTAAAATAGAGTTTATGAAGTGTTTGTTGAAAAAAATTTATAATTACGTCAATAGTTATACCATGGAACAGAACTGATAATACAGTCCAGTAATTATTGACGGGGTTTCCGAAGCTCCTAACTTTCAAACAAAAAATAATAAGCAAAAACCGATTACATATTCATAAATTAAAACTCAAAAAGTTGTATTAATGATGAAAAAAAAATTATTGAATTCCACATGACTGCCCTTTGTGACTCGTAACACATTGAGACGAAATTCCATTTCCCTCCAATTTTTCTCCAGTGTTTGTGGGGTTACATTTTGAATCGCATTGACAATTCTACTTTTCAGTTCATCAAGGAGGGTACAGGGGTTTTATATACAATGTTCTTGACGAACCCCCACAGAAAGAAGTCCAGCGGTGTTATGTCTGGTGATCTCGGAGGCCATGGAATTGGTCCACCTCTTCCACACCATCTGTTGGGAAAGTTCTTGTCTAAAATGTCACGTACAGTTATGGCCCAATGTGGGGGTGCCCTATCCTGTTGAAATATCACATCTGGCTGATGTTGCTGCAGCTGAGGAACCGCATATAGCTCCAGCATGTCAAGGTATGTCACGGAGTCTACTGATGTTTCGGCAAAGAAGAAAGGTCCGATAACTTCAGTATGCGATAAAGCGCACCAAACATTCACCTTTGGGCTATCTCTTTCCCATTCTCGATAATCGTGCGGGTTCTCCGAGCCCCATATTCCACAGTTATGTTTATTTACTTTTCCTGACACATGAAAAGTGGATTCGTCACTGAAGAACCATTTGCGAAGGTAATTTTCATCATCCTCAATTCGACTCGAAATTTCTACAGCGAACTCAAAACGACGCTGTTTATCATTCGGGTGTAAAGCTTGCACAATTTACACTTTGTATGCCTTCAGCTGAAGACGGTTATGAAGAACGCTCTATATCGTCGAACGCGGCATATGTGACTGCTCAGCGGCTTGTCTCGTTGATTTTCCTGAACTGCGAGTGAACGCTTCTTGGATGCGATCAACATTTTCCTGAGAAGTGTTCGGTCTTCCTGCTCCCTGACGTTCTAGAACGCTACCAGTTTCCTGAAATTTTGTCAACCAGCGTCTGATAGAACTTTCCGAAGGAGGATCTTTTTTGCACGTGGTCTTGAAGCGGCGTTGAGTAGTTACAACTGATTTAGTTTTAAAGAACCACAATACACTAATTGTTTTTTCTTTCACTGTGGCCATTTTTTATTTGTGACGTTAAAATTACTCAGAATGCAAAATCGCATTGTTGCCACATAAAACTTTTTTAGTTGTAATTTATGAATATGTAATCGGTTTTTGCATATTATTTTTTGTTCGAAAGTTATGAGGTATGGAAACCCCGTCAATAATTACTGGACACCCTGTACTTTAAGGTACGGATGACTCACGATGAAATATTATAGTAAGTAATTTTTTACTATTTTGACTTCCATTTATCCAGACATTGAAGCACCCATTGAATACAAATATCTACAGAAAAATAACTTACTTTAGGCAAGTATCTATTGAAATAGAGTTTATGAAAGGTTTATGATTATTTTATTGAGATAATTCGTAAAAGTAAAAAAAAACACGTAGCATGTTAATCGTTATTAACATGCAAAACTGAAAGTTTTTTTTTCAAGATAATTTTCAAATGTCAATATTTTGTAGAAGAAAAATTATAATAGAAACACAAAACTGGAAGATTAAAATAAAAAAGGGAACATGCATTGAAATGTAAGAGGTCATGTCATTTTGATAAGACTTATAAGAATAATAACCCATTA